>PISX010024668.1:0-27501 GCA_004024625.1 Mellivora capensis | reverse complement strand
AAATAACACCTATTCTCCTGAAGCTGTTTCAAAAAATTGAAGCAGAAGGAAAACTTCCAGACTCTTTTTATGAAGCCAGTATTACCCTGATCCCCAAACCAGGCAAAGACCACACCAAAAAGGAGAATTTCAGACCAATATCACTGATGAATATGGATGCTAAGATTCTCAACAAGATCCTAGCAAACAGGATCCAACAACACATTAAAAAGATCATCTACCATGACCAGGTAGGATTCATCCCTGGCTTACAAGGGTGGTTCAACATTCGCAAGTCAATCAATGTGATAGAACAAATCAATAAGAGAAGAGAGAAGAACCACATGGTCCTCTCAATTGATGCAGAAAAAGCATTTGACAAAATCCAGCATCCGTTCCTGATTAAAACGCTTCAAAGTATAGGGATAGAGGGAACATTCCTGAACTTCAAAATACTAGCCAGTAGGATCCAACGGTACATGAAAAGGATTACTCACCATGACCAAGTGGGATTTATTCCTGGGCTGCAAGGTTGGTTCAACATCCACAAATCAATCAATGTGATACAATACATTAATAAAAGAAAGAACAAGAACCATATGATCCTCTCAATAGATGCTAAAAAAGCATTTGACAAAGTACAGCATCCTTTCTTGATCCAAACTCTTCAAAGTGTAGGGATACAGGGTACATACCTCAATATCATCAAAGCCATCTATGAAAACCCATAGCAAATATCATTCTCAATGGGAACAAACTGAGAGCTTTTCCCCTAAGGTCAGGAACACAGCAGGGATGTCTGCTATCACCACTGCTATTCAACACAGTACTAGAAGTCCTAGCCTCAGCAATCAGACAACAAAAAGAAATTAAAGGCATCCGAATTGGCAAAGAAGAAGTCAAACTCTCACTCTAAGCAGATGATATGCTACTTTATGTGAAAAACCCAAAATACTCCACTCCAAATATGTTAGAACCTGTACAGGAATTCAGTAAAGTGTCAGGATATAAAATCAATGCACAGAAATCAGTTGCATTTCTATACATCAACAAAAAGACAGAAGAAAGAGAAATTAAGGAATCGATCCCATTTACAATTGCACCCAAAACAATAAGATACCTAGGAATAAACCTAACCAAAGAGGCAAAGAATTTGTACTAAGAAAGCTATAAAGTACTCATCAGAGAAACTGAGGAAGACGCAATGAAATGGAAAAACATTCCATGCTCAAGGACTGGAGGGACAAATATTGTGAAAATGTCTATGCTACCTAAAGCAATCTACACATTTAATGCAATCCCTATCAAAATCCCATCAATTTTTTTCAAACTACTGGAACAAATAATCCTAAAATTTATATGGAACCAGAAAAGACCCCGAATAGCCAGAGGAATGTTGGAAAAGAAAGCCAAAGTTGGTGGCATCACAATTCCAGACTTCAAGCTCTATTACAAAGCTGTAATCATCAAGACAGTATGGTACTGCTATAAAAACAGACACATAGATCAATGGAACAGAATAGAGAGCCCAGAATAGACCCTCAACTCCATGGTCCACTAATCTTCAACAAAGCAGGAAAGAATGTCCAATGGAAAAAAGACAGCCTCTTCAACAAATGGTACTGGGAAAAGTTGGACAGCCACATCCAGAAAAATGAAACTGGACCATTTCCCTACACCACACACAAAAATAGACTCAAAATGGATGAAAGACCTCAATGTGAGACAGGAATCCATCAAAATCCTTGAGGAGAACACAGGTGGCAACCTCTTCGACCTTAGCCGCAGCAACTTCTTTCTAGAAACATTGCCAAAGGTAAGGGACGCAAGGACAAAAATGAGCTATTGGCACTTCATGAAGATCAAAAGCTTTTGCACAGCAAAGGAAACAGTCAACAAAACCAAAAGACAACTGACAGAATGGGAGAAGATATTCACAAATGATATATCAGATAAAGGGCTAGTATCCAAAATCTATAAATAACTTATCAAACTCAACAACCAAAGAACAAATAATCCAATCAAAAAACGGGCAGAGGACATGAACAGATACATGAAAAAATGCTCAACATCACTCAGCATCAGGGAAATACAAATCAAAACCACAATGAGATCACCTCACACCAGTCAGAATAGCTAAAATTAACAAGCCAGGAAACAACAGATGCCGGAGAGGATGCGGAGAAAGGGGCCCCTCCTATACTGTTGGTGAGAATACAAGCTGGTGCAGCCTCTCTGGAAAATAGCATGGAGATTCCTCAAAAAGTTGACAACAGAGCTACCCTACGACCCAGCAATTGCACTACTGGGTATTTATCCTAAAGATACAAATGTACTGATCTGAAGTGGCACACGCACCCAAATGTTTATAGCAGCAATGTCCACAATAGCCAAATTATGGAAAGAACCTAGATGTCCATCAACAGATGCGCGCGCGCGCACACACACACACACACACACACAGGAATACTATGCATCCATCAAAAGAAATGAAACCTTGCCATTTGCAATGACATGGATAGAACTAGAGGGTATTAGGCTAAGCGAAATAAGTCAATCAGAGAAAAACAATTATCATATGATCTCCCTGATATGAGGAATTTGGGAGGTAGAGTGGGGGGTTTGGGAGGTAGGGAAGGAAAAAATGAAACAAGATGAGATTGGAGGGAGACAAACCATAAGAGAAAACAAAACAAAACTGAGGGTTGCTGGGGTAAGGGGGTATGGAAAGGGTGGTTGGTTATGGACACTGGGGAGGGTATGTGAAATGGTAAGTGCTGTGAAGTGTGTAAGCCTGACTATTCACAGACCTGTACCCCTGGGGCAAATAATACATTATATGTCAATAACAGTCTTTCCACAACTACCACCATAATTGATTAATTCTCTTTTGAAAGAAGTGATCTTCCTACTTACCGTTTCTCTCCTCTCCACCAATCCCAGCAGTGACCAAATAATATTTCTTGAAATTATAGTTTATCATGTCACTCTCTTCCACTTTAAACAAATGAATACACCTTTTGTAACAAGAAAAAAGAAAATTCCCACACTATGCCATTCAAGAATCTGCACAGTGAAGACTCATACATGAATCATTTCTTCTACTATCCAACCCTATATATATGTACACAAGATTCCAGATTTTTTGATTCATTACTACTCAAGTCTTACTCCCTTTAGTTAGAAGGCCTTTGCCCATCCCAACTCTTGCGGACCAAAATCCTACACATCCTGCAAGATTCAGCTGAATTTCAGCTTTTCATTAAGGACTCCTTGATCCCTACAACTAGAAATGACCACTGCTTTCTCCTCCCTCTCTTATGATGTGAATTCTGCTTCTCTGTGTACCTGTTCTAGGAGCAGCACTACTTCTAGCTCTTCTGCACCAAAACTCCCTCAGTAGGAAGTTGTATAATAGGGGAAGGAATGACATAGAAATGGGTTCCAGAAACTTGGAAGGGTAAGAAGAAAATCATCCACACTGAGGGCAAATGCTAAAAAGGTTAAAGGTCCTTATGGACTTAACTGTGAAAACTGCTCCGTGTTAAGAACCCTGAGATATGAAAGACTTGTGCAGTTCCAATAACTAAGAACATCAAGGACTTGTGAACTGCTGAACTGAGGGAGCATTATGGAGCTTCTGCTGCTTGTACTTGTAAAAATCAGGGGCTTATGCTAACTGATCTCTGATGAAACTTTCTCAGCTAGTATTTTATGATTCTTTCTTTCTGCTTTTCTTAAAGAAAGGGAAAAATTTAGTATGACTCCTACAGCAACAACGTCCTATGTTTTATACAGTAATGCAAAAAATGTTTCTGCCTGAAGACATTATGAGATGTTCAAATAGTACAATACTTTCCTCTCTTACTATTCAGGAATAAGTAGGCTGCTCTAGCTAACATATTGAGACCAAAAAAAAACAAGGAAGAGAACATTGACAATGATGTAGTTTAAGACAGCTGGGTATTAAGAAATTTTAAACATATTGTAATACACTAGAAATAACTCTGGCTTTGTAATTAGACATACTCAATTTCCAGCTGCTCCTGCCACCAAGTGACACAAAACAAATTACTTATTAACTGTGTTGTGCCTCAGTATTCTCACCTGTCAAACACAGTAGCACTTATCTTTTAGATTTTTATGATTAAAGGCAACATATGCATTATTTCCAACACTATGCCCAGTATATATCATAGGCACTTATCATTATTAAATAGAAACAGTAGAATCACATTAAGAAATCATCTAGGAAAACACATATACAGTGACAAAACAGTATAGTTACAATAGCCACAAATACACAGAATCACTAAAAGGAAAACAAAAAATAAAAAAATAAAAAAAAATTTTAAAAAGGGAAACAAAAAATAAAGATATATGTAGCTACATGAAAGCCAAGCCTGGCACAAGAAGAAATAGTGGTCTGGGGACGCCTGGGTGGCTCAGTTGGTTAAGCGGCTGCCTTCGGCTCAGGTCATGATCCCAGCGTCCTAGGATCGAGTCCCACATCGGGCTCCTTGCTCGCCAGGGAGCCTGCTTCTCCCTCTGCCTCTGCCTGCCACTCTGTCTGCCTGTGCTCGCTCATTCTCCCTCTCTCTCTCTGACAAATAAATAAAAATTAAAAAAAAAAAAAAAAGAAATAGTGGTCTGGGCTCCCTCTCCTACTGTAATCAAAAAGTTCAGGTCAGGCTTATTTCACTGACCTACCATGAAAGATCTGCCTCCAAAAGAGAAGTACAATTAGTTTTTCTCCTCTCAAAATATTGTAAAAGCAAGACATAAAAGTATTGAGGCATTATACTCGGTATCTAGATCACAAACTTAAAACACTCTGGTTACTGAATTTTATACTACAGCTATTATATAAAATGTGATTCACACACAAACTGGGGCATTCTAGACCTCTAAAGTCAACATTATACAATTAGATTATTTACTTACAATTATACTCTATAAAGCAAACAGTAAATGATACAGTTTTCAGTTAATGATAACAGCATATATGGGAACCACTACTCTTACTATATACTTTTATTTGTGTTTTTCATACGACCAATTAAAGTTCTAAATTTTTAAAAGTTATATATTAATATCATTAAATAATGTTCCTATAGGTGTTTTATCTATTTTCAATTTAGAATGTACTCTAAAAGAAATTTTTTAAAACAAATATACCTATTATATTATGTAATATATTACAAATTTTTAATTTATTTAAATTATTTTAACATATTACAATTTGTAATACATTACAAATATTAATGTGTTAATGTGTGTACAGGGAGGAAATGATTCAGACTTCCAAAGCTAGGTTGTAAGATGCCTTGCTGTTGCCACTCAGGTCTCTTGGAGTCCTAAGCTGCCATGTAAGAAATCCAACTATCCTGATGAGATTATGTGGAAAGGCCCAAAGATGACACAGACAGAGAGGGGCTCAGCTTAGCATCTAGTTATCAGAGGGATGAGAAAACACCCAAGTGAGTAAAGCCATCTTGGGACCTACTAAAAAAGACCAGCCACCAACAGACCACTGCTGAGCAACCCAAGTCAACCCCGCATGAAGCAAAATCACCTAGTCAATTCTGCTGGAATTTCTGATGCATAAAATCATCAAATATAATAAAATGGTTGCATTATAGGACACCAAGTTTTAAATTTGTTACACAGCAATAGATAATATATCCTTCACAAAGTCTTAGAGTCAATGAAGACATTGTTTGGGTTAAGTTACATATGTACAAAACTTGCACTGACTTCAGAACAGAATTTCTCTTATAAAACACACTGATATTTTAAAATCAGAAGTGAAGAGCTAGGATAAAGATGCTTAGCAATATATAATGTCAGAACTATAATCAAACATCTCAAAATTATTTTCTTCCTTTAGCTTTTATGGCATTGCTTCACTGTTTTCCTATCTAGTTTCATGAATGTTACACTTCAAATAATACTCTCTACCTAGAATTCCTTCATTTTTTTTTGTTTTTTGTTTTCCTAAAGATTTTATTTATTTCTCTGACAGAGAGATCACAAGTAGGCAGAGAGGCAGGCAGAGAAAGAGAGAGGAGGAAGCAGGCTCCCCACCAAGCAGAGGGACGGACGTGGGGCTCGATCCCAGGACCCTGGGATCACGACTGGAGCCGAAGGCAGAGGCTTTAACCCACTGAGCCACCCAGGCGCCCCTCCTCCTTCTTCTTCTTCTTCTTCTTCTTCTTTTTTTTAAGATTTTATGTATTTATTTGACAGAGAGAGAGAGAAAGGATGCACAAATGGGGGAGTGGCAGGCAAAGAGTGAAGCAGGCTCCCACTGAGTAAGGAGCCAGACAACCTGAGCTGAAGGCAAACACTGACTGAGCTGCCCAGGGGTCCCTTTTCTTTCACTTCTTTACTGAAATCCTACCAAACTGTCCTTCAAAGGTTCTCTCAAACATCCCCTCCTCCCTCATGCACCCCTTCTCCCTTTCTTAATATCTGCCGACTCCCATTTCCACTAGTACCACTACTACTTTCCATCTGTCTTGTGGTGTTTAACTTATAGCATTAAAAATTATAATTACTGGGGCGCCTGGGTGGCTCAGTGGGTTAGGCTGCTGCCTTCGGCTCAGGTCATGATCTCAAGGTCCTGGGATCAAGTCCCGCATCGGACTCTCTGCTCGGCAGGGAGTCTGCTTCCCCCTCTCTCTCTCTCTCTCTCTGCCTGCCTCTCTGTCTACTGTGATCTCTCTCTGTCAAATGAATAAATAAAATCTTAAAAAAAAAAATTATAATTACTTTTTCTAGTATCCTGCTAGACTTCTTAAGGTTCTTGAAGGCAGAAACTTTGTATTGTTGATTTAGTAATTTTTACTAAAACCTACCACAGCACCTAAGCACTAAAAATGTCTGTCAAGCTCAACAGTTATACTCTGCTAACAGAGATCTCAGATTTCAAAGACAAACAATGCTTGAAATATCACAAAGAAATTATTTCCTGAATATTACAAAGTACCTTATTGTGATTCAATCTGTTCCTTGGGGCCCCTGGTTGGCTCAGTCGAGCACGTGATTCTCAATCTCAGGGTCATTAGTTCAAGCCCCACACTGGGAATAGAGGCTACTTAAAAAAAAAAAAAAAAAAGAAGAAGAAAGAAAGAAAAGAAACCTGTTCCTGATTATGAAGAAATGAAAACCTTTCACTACTATATACTTACATACCCAATTATCAAGTATATGCAGAAAAAAACAAAAGCCTTCTTATATACCAGTAACAATCTGGGAAAAAAAAAAAAAAACAAACTCCCCAAAATGAAATAAAATACCAGAAGAAAACTCATAATCTGTATTAAATATCGATAAATTTGAAGGTGCCTGGGTGACTCAGTGGGTTAAGCCTCTGCCTTCGGCTCAGGTCATGATCTCAGGGTCCTGGGATCGAGCCCCGCATCGGGCTCTCTGTTCAGCGGGGAGCCTGCTCCCCCCCACCACCCCGCCTGCCTCTCTGCCTACTTGTGATCTTTGTCAAATAAATAAATAAAATCTTTCAAAATAAATAAATAAATAGTTCTTTTAAATTAACAACAAATTTTATGAATATATAAAAGAATATAAGAATAAGTAAAACATACATGTAGCTTTTTTTTAAACATACATGTAGCTTTTAAGTATAAAGTAATCAATAAATTTAATGAAAACCCCTAGTGATTGGGGTGGGAGTGGGGGCGGGGCAGGAGAGTGGACTTCACAAAATAATTTCAATTTAATCAACAAGGAAAAATAAGAGTAAGGGAACTTTGATCCAAACCTCAAATACAAAAATTTTCAAAATGTACTACAGTCCTAAAGGTAAAACCTAAAACTATAAAAGTATCTAAAAGAAAACATAAGAGAAAACCTGTGCGACCCTGGGTTAGGCAAAACTCTCCCAGTTAAGACACAAAAAGCAGGAACCATAAAAGAAATTATGAACTGGACTTCACCAAAATTAAATTTTTTTGCTACGAGAAAGTGTGAAGGACATATTAAGGGAATGCAAAGCCACAGAATGGGAGACTACATTTGTGAAATACGTATCTGATAAAGAACTTGTACATAGAATATGTAAAGAATGATTGCAATTTAAAAATTAAAATAACACATAATCTGAACAGACACTTCACCAAAGAAGAGACAGGAATGGAAAATAAGCACATAAAATGATGCTCAACAGCAGAAATCATTAGGGAACTGCAAATTAAAACCATAAGGAAATACTACTACATATCCACTAAGATGACGAAGATTTAGTAGACAATAACAATATCAAGGGCTGGTGGGAACAAAAAAAGTACAGCCACTTTAGAAAAGTATAGAAATTTCTTAGGAAGTTAAATATAAACTTAACTATACAACCCAGTGATTCCACTTCTGGATATTTGCTCAAGAGAATGAAAGCATGTGTCCACCACAAGATTTATCTGTGAATGACTACAGCAGGCTTATTCATAACCATCAAAACCCAGAAACAATCCAAATGTCATCAACTGGAGAATGAAAAAACAAATTATAATATCTCTATGCAATGAATTACTACTGAGAAATAAAAGGAATAAACTGATTAATGTAACAATACTGACTAATCTTCAAAGCAATATACTAAGTGAAAGAAGCCAAACATAAAAAAGACAGATTAAGATTCAACTTAAATGACATTTTGGAAAATGCAAAACTATTGGGACAAAAGACAAATCACCACTGGGACTGGAGGTAGGAGCAACAAGTGGCTAAAGGGAACATTGTGAACTAAGAGAAAATATCATGACTGTGCTGGTGGCTACAATGTACACTTATTAAAACTCACTGAACTCAGGGCACCTCGGGGGCTCAGTGCGTGAAGCCTTTGCCTTCAGCTCCAGTCACGATCTCAGGGTCCTGGGATGGAGTCCTGCATCCCATCAGGATTTCTGCTCAGCAGGGAGCCTGCTTCCCCTCTCTGTCTGCCTCTCTGTCTACTAGTGATCTCTGTCTGTCAAATAAATAAATAAAATCTTAAAAAAACAAAAAAACTCACTAAACCATATACCTTAAACGGATAAATTTTATCTTATGTAAATTATACCTCAATAAGCCTGATATTTTAAAAAGCCAAAAAAAGGGGCGCCTGGGTGGCTCAGTGGGTTAAAGCCTCTGCCTTCGGCTCAGGTCATGATCCCAGGGTCCTGGGAGGGAGCCCCGAATGGGGCTCTGCTCAGCGGGAAGCCTGCTTCCTCCTCTCTCTCTGCCTGCGTCTCTGCCTACTTGTGATCTCTGTCAAATAAATAAATAAAATCTTTAAAAAATAATAGTAATAATAAATTAAAAAATAAAAAGCCAAGAAAATTCTGAGAAAGAGTATAGAAGCAGAAGGGCCTTGCCCTATAAATACCAAATCTACTCTAAAGATACAGTAAAGATGAGAGTGTTACTTGAGCAGAAATGAACTGGTAAATGTAAGAACTGGGAAGCTAAAAACAGACCCAGGGGGGCACCTGGTTCTCAGTCAGTAGAGCATGCATCTGTTGATCTCCGGGTTGTGATTTCCAGTCCCACAAAGGGTGCAGAGATTACTTAAAAATAAAAAAATCTTTGGGGTGCCTGGGTGGCTCAGTGGGTTAAAACCTCTGCCTTCAGCTCAGGTCATGATCCCAGGTCCTGGGATTGAGCCCCTAATCAGGCTCTCTGCTCAGCAGGGAGCCTGCTTCCCCTTCTCTCTCTGCCTGCCTCTCTGCCTACTTGTGATCTGTCAAATAAATAAATAAATAATCTTAAAAAAAATAAAATTTTAAAAATTTAAAAGTCTTTAAATAAATAGATAAATAAATAATTTTAGAAAATAATAATAGATCCAAGCACATGTGATTTTAGTATAGGATAAAAACTGGCATTCTACATCAGAGTGCAAAGAATTAACTATTCAATAAATAATGTTAAAATGGTATTAAAAACTGATTGTTGGAACAAAATTCATCTTAATTTCTATCTAATTTTATGTCTAAATAAATTACAATTCCATTTATAATGCCCTTATGGGTTTTGTAAATATATGCAGATTAAAAGCAAAATTTCCTCTTTGCATAATGTAGTGATAAACTTCATTTTTTTGAGATTAGAGTGTACCAAATGGCAATTCTGATAAACTCAGGGTGAGTCAAACATAATACAATTATTATTATCCACACAGTGACTTTCCTTCCTAGTTCTCATGCCATTAATATCTACCTCTTGTGTTCACCTGACAATTTAACCATTGTTTGTGAGCTGCTGATCAACTTCTCATCCCATTATCACTTTTCTGCTGTTCTTACTTTGAAATACCTGCCAAAATTTTCCTGAATAACAACCAGATATCTCTTCGCAGCAGGCAGAAAGGGCTGAAATGCAGTATAACTTGTTCATTTCCGAAACCATTATTGACTACCCAGAGGACCCTGACCTGAAACAAGATAACCACAGCCCCCAGGATTTCACAGGCTGTGTGTCTAGTGAAGAGGACAACTAAGAAGTGATTAAAATGAAGTGAATAAAGTCAGGATGGAATTAGTGCAAGGTGACACGGGAAGAGACAGCAAGGGGACCTAACCTCATCTAGGAAATAGCAAAGGCCTCCCTTTCAAGTGGAGTCCTAAAATATGAGTAGACATTAGCTCAGTGCAGTAGAAACGTGGGACTAGGGATAATAGGTAGACAAAGTTCTAGGCAGCAAGGAGCACCAAGGAGAAGCTAAAGAGCTAAACAAGAGCCTTGGAGGGCATTTTTAGGAATTTAAACGTCATCTCATAAAGAGAAAAGTGACATAATCAAATATGTGATCAGATCTCTAGCTATCACTTAGGCTGTAGCATGAAAAATGAAATGAAAGATCATGGATCTGAAGTAGGGAGCCCAATAAGGAGGCAGTTATACAATAATTTAGGCTAGAAATAATGGTAATTTGAACTAAGTAAGACTAGTGGAAAGGACAGGGAAAGGAGATAGATATAAAAGACGGTGACTGGAACTAACAAGATTTTGCTACAGGTTGGATGAGGTAAAGTGTAGAATCTAGTTTTCAAGCACTGAGATAAGGAACATACACAGCAAGACAAATTTGAGTAATGAAGGCTGAGTTCTGTGAAACATCTAATAGTGACTATGTCAAAAAGGCAGCTGAATATAAGGATCTAAAACTCTAAGCTAAGATTTGGCAAGTGCTAATGAGAGACACTAGAAGACCAACAGGGTGATTAGCAAAGCCAGAGAGAAGAGTACTGTAAAAAGGTCCCAAGTTGAACTAAAGGCTGAAGTAGTAGCCGCAGAGATAAGGACAATGATGATGGAGGCCAGGAGAGGGAGGACAAATGGAAGGTAAATTGCTAAATTGTTAGACCAGAGTAAAGGTTAAGGAACCATGCATAATCTCGATTTTTCTGAGACCTTTAAAAGGCTGTTAACAGCTGGCTACCTCAGAGAGGATCTGAGGTTATTTGCTCCCCACAGAAAAAGCAGTATTTGTTGCCTGCCACTATGAAACTTTTTTTTTTTTGAAGATTTTATTTATTTATTTGACAGACAGAGATCACAAGGAGGCAGAGAGGCAGGCAGAGAGAGGAGGAAGCAGGTTCCCTGTTCAGCGGCGAGCCCGATGTGGGGCTCGATCCCAGGACCCTGGGATCATGACCTGAGCTGAAGGCAGAGGCTTAACCCACTGAGCCACCAAGAGGCCCCTACTATGAGACTTTTAAAAGGTCCCCTCCACATATGCAATACTGAAGCATACACACACTAACAGAATCTCCTATACACAGAACAACATTTTAACACTTTATACGTTGACTCACCACTAATTTGAGCTGCATCTGATAACAGAACTCTAACATAAAGGTACTTGCCTGTATCTCAAACTCATATCCATCTTTTTCAACTAGTTCTCCTGCAGACCCACCAACATTTTATTCCCTCCATCTGAGACTATAAAATTAAATACAAAAATTCCTCCTTTCTTGCTACATATTTGATAATCTTGAAGCTCTATCATACATTCCCTCTCAAAATCTTTTCTTTTCCATGTCCAGGAGTACCCATCATTTTACCACTAAAATCACTTCATTTTATTACTACAGTTGTCTCCAATATCCCTGTCTCTAATTTTTCTCTCAGCCAATTCATCCTACACAATGCTAACAAATTAGTATTCCTAAAATACCAATTTGAATAAATTACTCTATTAAAAAAAAACAAAAAACTATGCCTTGCTGTTGCCCAAAGAATGAAGTCCAAACTCCCTATCCTGGCAAATAGCAGGCATATTGTGGCAAACTTTCAACTGGCATGAGGAGCTATTTCCCAACTTTGTACAAGATCACCAATCCCAGCTGAATGGTTCTAATCACAGACCACGGAACATGGCAATGTACACTCCGATCTCTATGATCTTGCTCACATCATTCCCCCTGACAGGCCCGTCTCCATCATCTCCACTTACCTAAGTCCTACTCTTCCTCCAAAGTCTGGTTCGTTTATTTGGCAAACTAGCTCATAATGTAAGGTACAATTCTGGATGAAGGAGATTTAAAAACATTAACACAGTTTGCATAATAGTTTAGAGCTGGAGCTCTTAAGTCAAACTACATAATGATCTAAAACTTAGACTGACTACGTACATAATATCCTTGGGCAAGTTACTTAAATTTTCTGAGCTTCCATTCAGTACTTACAAAAGGCTAATATCTAACTAAACTTTAAAGAAGATGTGAAAATTAAATAAAAATACAAAGTACTGAGTACAGTTTTATAAGTGTTACTGTTATTGTTGTTATTATTGTTGTTTATGTCCTCAAGAAACATAAATTCTAGCTCAAGTTGTACTCACTACATCAACTTTTGGCCCAACTCAAAAAAGCCTGACAGAATTTACTAATCCTGATATTTTCATCATCCTCAAAGGAGAAAAATGAAAATTGGTGATTACTTATTCCTTTAAGGTATAAAGTTCATCAGTGATTCAGCCAGAAAATAAATGCCCTGGGATATCAGCTTTCCAGAACATGGTTCCACATGTCAAACGACTGAAAGTAGTTCTAAATTAATTAATATCTAAAGAAAATGTATACCCTTTCTATAAAAAAACTAACAAAAGTAGTTACTTAAATTTCTAGTGCAAAGAGAACAGATAGAATGAATTTCTTAATAAAAAGTATTTTTTCTTCAATTGAGTACATGGCAAAGATCATAAAATGATGACTAAAATGATGCGTGCTCTGAAGGAATTCATATAATCTATTTAAATGGGAATTCGTAGAGGTATATAGTTATTTTTTATTAGTCAACAGAGAACATTATGAAATAGAGATTATAATTTTGAAATATATATAGAATTTAACACACTATACTAATATATATTCACTATATTCAAAAAAACTGGCAGGACTTCGTATTTTGGGCCCATGTTACTAGTATTAAAACCGATAACTATTGTAACTGGACTACTACACTCGATCTTTAACGAAAAGCATTCTGCAAGTAGCTTTCCAAAATTCAAACTGTGATGAATTAAGAATACAAGAAAAGTGTTTACCATAAGATTCTTTTTTTTTTTTTTTAAGATTTTATTTATTTATTTGACACAGAGAGAGAGATCACAAGTAGTGGAGAGGCAGGTAGAGAAAGAGAGGGAGAGAGGGGGGGAAGCAGGCTCCCCGCTGAGCAGAGCCCGATGTGGGGCTCAATCCCAGGACCCTGGGATCACGACGTGAGCCCAAGGCAGAGGCTTTAACTCACTGAGCCACCCAGGCACCCCTACCATAAGATTCTAATCATACCAATAAACGTATTTACTCTGGCACCCAAAATCAAAATAGACTGCCAAATTTTAATCTAAATACAAGAGTAACAAATTATTTTGAATTCTCCATTCCCAAATCTAATTCCTTTTTTATTTAGAAATAGTTTGGCATCATTCTTTAAGCATGAAAAGAATGAGTGACTCAGGCAAAAGTCATTAATTGATACTGAAGCCATCAGGTAAAAAATTGCTAGGAAATTGGATATTCACAAATCATCAACACACAGATTACAAACTAAATGTAAACAGAAAAATGAACTAGTGTAATGGGGATTATGGTCACCTCAACCAATTTACTAATGGCACAATCTTAATATTATATGCCTCCCAAGGGGATGCAATATGAAGTACAGCTATGAAATATTCTTACCAAAACTATTTAATCTGGATTAATCAGGCTTGATCTTGATACCTAACTTCTAGTTATAATAAATACAAAGAATCAAGCTAAATACCACAACACTGATGTAGGAATTACTTAAAAATAAAATCTTTAAGGGTACCCTGGGTGGTTCAATGGTTTAAGCAGCTGCCTCAGGCTCAGGTCGGCATCTCAAGGTCCTGGGATCCAGCCCCATGTTGTGCTTCCTGCTCAGCGGGGAGTCTGCTTATCTATATCCCTCTTCCTCTGCCCTTCCCACAGCTCAAGCTCACTGCTCTCTCACACTCTCACAAATAAATAAAACCTTTACGAGAAATAAAATAAAAAATAAAATCTTTAAAAAATAAATACCATGATAAAATAAATGTTTAGAAATTATGAGTATAAAAAAACCTATAAGATAAGAAGCAATGTTGAACTAGTACCTTCCAAAAGTCAATGTCATATAAAGGAAAAAGTGAGCAGGACAGTTCCAGATTAAAAACAGAGGTAAGGGACGCCTGGGTGGCTCAGTTGGTTAAGCGGCTGCCTTCGGCTCAGGTCATGATCCCAGCGTCCTGGGATCAAGTCCCACATGGGGCTCCTTGCTCGGCAGGGAGCCTGCTTCTCCCTCTGCCTGCCACTCTGCCTGTGCTTACTCGCTCGCTCTCCCTCTGTCTCTGAAAAATAAATAAATAATATCTTTAAAAAAAAATAAAATAAAATCTTCAAAAAATTTAAAAAAAAAATAAAATAAAATAAAATAAAAACAGAGGTAAAGGGGTGCCTGGGTGGCTCAGTGGGGTAAAGCCTCTGCCTTTGGCTCAGGTCATGATCCCAGGGTCCTGGGATCAAGCCCCTCATGGAGTTCTCTGCTCAGCAGGGAGCCTGCTTCCTCCTCTCAGCTTGCCTCTCTGCCTACTTGTGATCTCTGTCTGTCAAATAAATAAATAAAACATCTTTAAAAAAATAAATAAATTGTATTAAAAAAAAAACAGAGGCAAAAGAAAAAAAAGAAAGTATCACTTAAGTAAATGATATTATAAAAATAGCTAACTAAATAAACATATAGTGTGTTTGGGATACAACGGGGGAAATTGGGGGTTATTGGAAGACTAAACACGCACTAGTTATACAATTATTTTCTTAAATGTCTTAAAATTAATGTAATTATGTGGTTATTTTTAGAAGATGAAGGCTGAAATATTTAAGAATGAAGTATCATGGGACATCTGGGTGGCTCAGTCGTTAAGTATCTGCCTTCAGCTCAGGTCATGATCCTGGAGTCCCTGGATCGAGCCCCACATTGGGCTCCCTGCTCAGTGGGGAGCCTGCTTCTCCTTCTTCCTCTCCCACTGCCTGCTGTTCACTCTGCTCATGCTCTTTCTCCCTCTGTCAAATAAATAAATTAAATAAATTAAAAAAAAGAATGAAGTATCATGATGTCTATAGTTTACTTTTAAATGACTCATTGCATCTCCCTCTGCCTCTGCCTCTGTCTCTCATGAATTAAAAAAAAGGGTCGGGGGGCACCTGGGTGCCTCAGTCAGTTAAGCTTCTGCCTTCAGCTCAGGTCATGATCCCAGGGTCCTGGGATCAAGTTCTGCTTTGGCTCTCTGCTCCACAGGGAGCCTATTTCTCCCTCTGCCTCTCTGTTTCTCATGAATTTAAGAAAAAAAAAAATCTTTCAAATGATTCACTGCATATAAAACATAAAATATTAACAGCTGTTGAATCTAGGAGGAAATCTATATAAGATCACTGTATTATTCTTTCAGCTTTTCTGTATGCTTAAAATTTTTTATAACAAAAAGTTAGGAAAAAAGAAATAACTTGGAAAAAGTTTTAAAGTTCATTTTCTCTTTCTTCTTCCTGTTTATCATAGCCTAAAGGGAAAAATTTAAGTTAACTGTAGCGTTGTGTAGTTAGGCTCACACTCTCCCAGAAATGGGGCTGATCCAAATTCTTTACACATTAGCTATGCAATTCTGAGTGAGCTAAGAAAAACTCAGAGTTTTAATCTAAAAATATTGAGATAATACCATGGCTTATGACAAGCACTCAATAAATGCTTTTTTTTTCTCCCACCAAACCCCCAAATTTTATTTCCTAAGCTGTCGTGGCTGACCGCACCCTGACTTCACAAGTACCTGCTCCAAATAAATGTTACTGAGAGTTTTGGGTCTGCATACTTAGATTTACTTTTCTGATACTAAATAGTTAACCCAACACTTGTGCACAGCTGATGGGAATGTAAAATGGTGCAACTGCTATGGAAAACAGTATGGCAGTTCCTTAAATTAAATGATTACCGTATGATCCAGCAGTTCTACTTCAGGGCATATATGCAAAAGAACTGAAAACAGGGACTCAAATAGATATCTGTTCACCCATGTTCACAGCAGCATTATTCACAACAGCCAAAAGGTAGAAGAATCCGAATGTATATCAAGGGATGAATGTACAAACAAAATGTGGTATATACATATAATGGAACATTATTCAGCCTTAAAAAGGAAATTCTGACACATGTTGCAACATGAGAGAGAGAGGGAGAGTGTATGTGTGTACGTGTGTGTGGGAGGGGTGGGGGATGATTCTGCCCTCCTGCCTCTTTCAGTACCTCCAATTTCTAAGCCCCCCTAGGGGTACTACAGAGTAAATAGGATTTTTTGGAACTATCTCTGTAGGGACTTACACTAACCTTCTATTATGCTCGCTCCCCCGCCCCCGTTCACTCACCTCGACAGGAATGAGGTAGGAACTCCAGCAAAACTGAATCAGAATGGCTCCAAGCTCAGGTGCATCCCACACAGAAAAAGCAAGAAGTGAAATGTTGATGTGGAAATAGGGAGACTAAGTGAAAATTTAGAAACTGAATAGTGAAATTTACAGCTTCCTTCCTCCACCAAGCACTAGAGCCCCACCATCTAAACTCATTACCTCTGCAAATCCCCTCCTCTCCATTATTCCAGTTATACAGACACACAGAAAATGAAGGATCTTTATCTGAAGAAACTGAAAACCCTCTCCACCCACTACCCAGAGAAAAGAAGTAAAGATAAAATATGGGAGGGGCAACCAGCTCCCTCAGTCAGTACAACATGTGATTCTTGATCTTGGAGTTATAAGTTCGAACACCACATTGGGTGTAGAGATTACTTAAAAATAAAATTTAAAAAAAAAAAAAGGTAAAATATGAGAGTTTATTAGTCACTAAGCCATGCTCATGCATGCCCAGTGAGCTTTCAGTCAGCTTTGAACACTCCTTGAATATGAAGGAACTGCTAAGGATCACAGAGATCTGAAGAAAGCCTCCAACAAGACCAAAATCAACAACAACAAAATTTTAGAGGAACCAAAAGCCATGCAAGAAATGAAGAAACTATAATTAATATCCTTGAAGAGATAACAGAAGATGCTGCACCCATAAAAAAGTACAAGATGTTACAATACAGGAACAACAACAAAAAAAAGTTCATAAAACATTGTTTTAAAAGAGAGCTAAAATTTAAAAACTCAAAAAAGGGTTGAAATCTCCCAGATTGTGGAAAAAAGACAACTTCTGGAGATCAAATTTCTCAACATCAATACTGGAAGCCAGGCAATATGGGAACACCTCCAAACTTTTGAGGGAAAATGACTTCCAATATAGAAATCTCTCAACAGCCCAACGGTCTAGCATAAGTGTAAAAATAAATTTTAAAAAACTGTTTTTCCAATACACACTATCACAGTAATAATTGGGGAAACCAAAATGAAGGAGTAAACCAAAAGAAGGCATAGGGTCCAGAAAAAAGGGACTCAGCAAAAGTGAAAGAAACTCCCAGAATGTCAGCTAAGGGAAGTCCCAAGATGACAGCTTTGCAGCAGGCCTAAAGAAAAAACAATCCAGACTAAAGCAGGAAGAAAGACAGCTACAGAAGAGATGACTACAGGAACAAACAGAACTGATAAGTTTATCTGACAGATTTGACCACGTGGAAAATTGTACTGAGAAGCATTTTATGCAGCTGCTGGAGGGTATAGAAAGACTTTGCCAGACAAAACTAAGCAAATGAAAAAACGAGGCATGAACAACAAAGGTTATACAAGAAAATGAAATCATAGTAAACGAATTCAGCAGTGACAATATATGGTCATAATGATGAAACCTCTGAGTATGAATTTAACCTAAAATTGTGGAATTAACATTAGAAAGATAGGGAAAAGTCTAGTTTGAAAAGTCTTCCAATACCTATCCCTTTAAATCACTGACATTAACATACCTTAAATTATTCACTTCGAACAGACTGTTAACTATAGAGAACAAACCAAAGGCTCCCGGTGGGCGGGGGATGGGTTAAATAGGTGATGGGGTTTAAGGAGTGCACTTGTGATGAGCATCTGGTGATAGATGGAACTGTTGAATCACTGCATGGTACAGTACATCTGAAATGAATATAACACCATATACTAACTGGAATTAAAATAGAAACAAAAATAATTATTATTCAATTCTAAAAAAAGCTTCTATTTTCATTACAGTTAAATTCTGTAACTACACTTCCAAGGCAAACATTTCAATTCTGTGAAATGCCCTGGTTTTATCTTGGGATATTTCACAGGATCATCCTAAAGAAAAAAATAAGTTAATAAATGTAAAGCAAAAGCACTAACAAAAATAAGAAGATCTATACAAGTTTTATTGGTTACTGCAATCCTTATGGCACTTTGTTATCTAATAATATGTTTGTTCTGCTGTTTGCCATAATATAATTCTAAATGTCGAACACCTTCAGTACATGTCCACTCTTACCTTCCACATTTACCAATTCAAAAATTATTCAATCTTACTGGAAAATTGGCTGTGAACTCTTAAGTAGATTACTTCTCTAACCACTAAATCTGGTTATTTTCTCATTTTAAAATCTAAAAAGTTTTGCACATTTTCTTTTTATAAAAAATAAATTTAATTTAAAAAATTTAATAAAAATATAAATAAATAAATAAATTTAACTTTTACATGATGACTCAGACTATCATGGAAGTCAGCTACCGTACCATGACTAGATGACCTCACAGGTTTTTGGTGTGTAAGGCACCAACTCTTATGCTAAAAGGGCTTAGACTGCTATCCTTTTGTAATTCTGTTATCACTCTTAACTTTCAGATCTGTCAATGATCCTTACTCTATCTGGCTGATCCACTTCTTAATTTATTATGAGGTTAAAAAACAAATCATCATGTTTCTGACTCAAATAACATTTACTAAATGGCCTGCCAACCCTTTTCATACACAGTTTCATTTACTACAAGTAATTCCTGTTAGGATAGTAGCCAATGTAAAAATTTAGGCAGTTCTCACTAAAGACAAAAAACAAAAACAAAAACAAAAAACAAACAAAAAAACATCCTACTACCATACAGGAACTCAACTGGGTAATGGAATTTGGAGCTTGACTTTTTGGATGTCTGTTTGCCTTTTGAGAGAAGGATCTATTTTCTTTGCTTAGGTGTCTTTATAGCTCACTTCCTGTTCTGATTCAGCTTGTTCAGTCAGCCAGGGTCGGGATAACTTCGATTACTCTGTGCAATCCATGAACTAAGTATCGAACTGTGCAATCCATGAACTAAGTATCGAACTTCGAGCAACATTAGAGAGAGTTATATATTTAAAACAAAAGACATCCACTGCTTAAGATTTTTTTTTATAATTTTAAGTTAAGGCTAAGCCCAGGGTGGGGCTCGAACTCACTGACCGGAGATCAAGAGCTGCATGCCCCAGTGACTGAGGCAGCCAGATGACCCAACCACTCACTAAGATTCTTACATAAAGCCCAGAGAAATAGACTGTATTACAAATTAGAATTTTCGTATTTGTAATTATGCTTATATTGAATTAATGTATATAATTTCCTATTTTAATAATACTGTTGCTGAAGAATTTCCTTAAATGATTAAAACAGAACCTCAATTTAGTTAAACCTGAACTTCAGGAGGAGAATACTTAAGATTTTCACCATTATCATTAAGACAATGAAAAAATCCTTCTCTTTGATTTTTAGTTTTTCTTCAGTAAAATAGAAGCATTTCTCTCAAAAAAATGAAAATCTTACAATGGTGTTTTTATCTAGTCACTACTCAAAAAAAACCTACAGAGGTCATGGAAAAACACGTTCCCCACATCCTAACGTAGAAGCTATCACTCCTCATATTAAGGCTTCATAAGATAAACTGTAGCCTTCGAAAGAAGGGTTCAAAATGAAATTTTAAAAACTGGAGAAATCTCTCTTGAACAGCCATTTCACATTAAGGGCCATCTTTACGCTCCACATTTTAAGTCAGACTTGTGAAAGAATGCTTATTTCTTTTCAGCCATTCCAATACCCTTACAATGTTACACCTCCCATTCACTTCCTCATTCAATGAACTTAGAAGAACAAATACACTGTTTACACATCACAAATAAGACTAATACCAAGCTGCAAATGCACAGACTTTCAGGCACTTTTAACTTTTAAGAGCATTATGACAAAACAGCTTTAAAAACTAACCACCTAAAATTCCAGACTAAAAGTAATGTAAGTTCCATCCTCAAAACCACTTTCCTAGAAGCAAAACTCCCCCAAACTGAGAGAACTTTACCCTGGGCCAGAGTACCTGGTGGCTATGCTTAGTTGTCCAAGCTTTTCTACCGGCAAACCAGCAGGGAAGAAGTAACCCTACTAACTATATACTCCTGTGCAGCATTTTTAAAAATTGTGAAAACAGCCATTCTAGTTCAAACATTTAGAGAATTATTCACAATTTAAGCTACAGTTAGAACAGCAATACTAAAACTCCTTGACATGTCATTTTTCCTCAAAAACAGAAATACTCTCATAATACATTCTCAATGTATATTTATATTAAAGGTCATCACGTGCTTTAGGCTTTTGAGCACATCAATATCTAATTTTCAACCACTCTCCATGTTGTACCACCGTCAGATCACCGTGTATCAATAACTAAATAAGTAGGACGATCTATTTTAAATAAACACTTTCTGTAAATTACACAGCTAGCCTACAATTTAAAAGAAAACTGCCTAGCCCTGTCTGAAGAGGACGCTTATGAATTTGCCATTTTCTGATGCTAAAACATTTTGCAGTCACTTGATCTGGCCAAAAAACGTCAACGCTCCTGATTTTATAATTTGCTGCAGGAAAAAAGAATATGGCTGAAAATTCTTTCTGAAGGGTGGGGGTATTCCAAACAGGACCACTCAAAACACTTGAGAATACGAAACGGTAAACGGTACGGAGGCTGCAGGACGGGTACCTTATGAAACAGCACACTTCGGGCCCTGCACTCTACCTCATTTCCCTAATAGGGATGAAAGCTCAGGCCTCTGGTAGCTTCCAGCTGACGCCAATGCTCTCCACACCCCTTTTTTTGACAGGATTTTCTGGCGTTGGAGCCAGTGTCACAAATACGAATTCTGTGATCACCTCTAAACCGTCTAATAATGAATCAAGCACCTTTTAGAAGACCAAACCCTTGGCGATCCCATTCCCTCCCATCTCCCTCCGAAGCCCAGAACACCTAGGCGGATACTCTAGACCAAATTCTATAAATCCTTCAGCGCATTAACTGGGAGATAGAAACAATATAAAAAATAAGAGTTTCGGCCATTCCCCTCGCTGTAACCGAAATTACAGGCTCCATTTCCTGTCCCCAAGGGGACTGCAAAATCTCCTGCTGAGAACAGGACGCCTCCCGCCCCTTCCAGGCTGGCGCCCGCGGCCCCCGCGCTCCCCCTGCCCGGGCCCCGCGGGCGCGAGGAGGTGGCGGGGACCCGGGGCGCCCACCCCTCCCCCTCCCGGCTCCGGCACCCACCTCGCGGCAGCGGCTTCACCTCCCCGTTCTCCCCCAGGGCGGCTCCGCCGGCCTCGCCAGCTCCGCCGAGGCCATGCCTCCTCCTTTCCTTCTCTCGCTTCTCCTTAGGTCGCCGCGGCTTGGCGTTGGCCGAGGAGGCGGCGGCCGGCAGCAAGAGATGGTGAGGCTGAGCGTGCAGCAGCGTAGGAGGGACCAGCAGTTTGCGCGGCACCGGCTGAGACGAGGAAGCGGAGGCTGAGGAAGGGACCGCGGAGCCAGCGGAAAAAGAGAAACTGCTCCGAGCAGAGGACGAGGAGGGGACAGCAGACAGCCCGGGAAAGCTCCAAGACGCGGGGCTGCCATAGCTCTGAGGCGAAGGTGCCGCCAGCGGCTGCAGCTGCCTGCTGTTCCCGCCGCTGCCCCCCTCTCCGTTCAGTCTCCGTGGCGCCTTCTTCTCCTCAGTCCGGACCTTCTTGGCCGACAGAGGACCCGGTGGGTCCCGGAAGGAGGGCTGCAATTTGCCAAACGGTTCTTTCTCCGAGGCGACGGCGGCTGCGGCGGCGGCTGCGGCGCCGTCCACTGGGCTCGGCGGGTCCGCCATTTTGCGCTCCTGTTGTATTTACTCTCCTTCGCTCCCGGGCGCGGGGCAGGGGCGGGCCCTCAGCGAAGGGCGGGGGTGGGGGGTGTGGAGCGGCCGGGCCATCGGCAGAGCTCTCTATTGGACGAGCCATGCTGAGGGATCCCTCTGGGAACCAACCAAAGGCGTCAATCTGGAGCCGAAGAGGCGGTATCGCCAAGCGAACCAGTTTTGGAGGTCAAAGCTCCGCGGGGCGCGGTGGCGGAGCGAGCTGCGAGGGGAGGGTCTTCCACTTGTGGCAAGCGTGAGCTCTGGTGTCCCGGGAGTGTCCGGAATGAACCCCCAACTCCGGACCCTCAAATCTGCTCCCCACCCAGGAGCGCTCATCTGTGGTTCGACTTTTTCATGTATCACCTTCTCTTCCTTTTCTCCCCCCGGGGTCCTTTTGGTCCCTCCCGGTCTCTTCGCGCTCAGAAAGCCGAATTTCACTGATTCTCAGAGGAGAAAGTTTTATGCGGAATTCAGTCCTTCCTTCTGAAAGGCAACAGTCGTTGGACGGGAGGGACTAAAAATCACTTGGTGTCCTGACAAGTTTGTTACTGATGCTAAGATCGTCAACTAATGCTTTAAGGGAGATAACTTCTTGCAAACCCAGAACTTTCGGATTACTTCTAAGCTTGAAGGTAAGACTCCCTGGAGAATTTTTCTTTTAAACTTTAGTGATATACTGTTAAAGATCTTAATTTTATTGCAGTTATTATAACTGAGACTTGCTGAGAAAAATCCATTGGCGATATTTATTGATGTTTGAAAAGAAAGATTTTTTAAAGTGTAAAATAGTGGTTAACGCCCTGAGTGTTCGTTGTTTTATAAGCGTGTATTTTCATTTCTAGCTTAGAAGATGAGGAATTAGGGGTGCCTGGGTGGCTCAGTGGGTTAAAGCCTCTGCCTTCGGCTCAGGTCATGATCCCAGGATCCTGGGATCGAGCCCCGCACGGGCTCTCTGCTCCCCGGGGACCCTGCTTCCCCCTCTCTCTGCCTGCCTCACTGCCTACCTGTGATCTCTGTCTGTCAAATAAATAAATAAAATCCTTAAAAAAAAAAAAAAAAGAAGAAGAAGATGAGGAATTGGGGGGCGGGGTGGGTTACAGTAACAGGCTGCAACCAAAGCAAGAAGCATGATTTTAATTCAACTCAGGTCTCACATAAGATTAACAAGTCAAAGGGATAGATGTAAAAATAAAAAGTAGTCAAATAAGGAAATGAGCAGTCGGAGAATATTCTAAGTCCTAAAAGGAGCCCTCTGTTTCCTGTAACTTTTTGGAAAGCAGTTAAAAAGTAACTGTCCAGGATTACCAATTCTTGTGACCTCAGGATGTTGGAATTTTTTGTTTTCCCTTTTTTGTTTGTTTAGAATACTTTGGAGTCAAAATTTAATAATGGACTTTTTTTAGATGCCTCAAATTTTTAAAGGAATGAAAGTATTTACCTTTAATACATACCAATGAAAAGTGAAAACTTTGTGGTTGGAATTGACAGTCAGCTTGTGTCTTCATGAAAAGTAGCATTGTTGGAAGAGTGGACAGAGGATGGGGCTGGAAATCACTGCCTAGTAACTAGCTTTGTACCTCAGTCACAGTGTTTCATCTGTCAGAACCTGTTTTATTTTAACAAATTCAGTTACATGATCACTAAGGTCTCTAACATGCTCTTAACTTCTGCCATATCCAAGAAGCTTTTCAGAATCACACTGAAACCATTAGAATTAAAATAGCCTCTTAATTGTTGACCTTCCAGATACATAAATGTGTCTCATATATATTAATATAGTACCTGGAAACTTGCACCATTTATTTTTCATCTCTCACATAGAAGCCTGGAAAATCCAATTTGGTAAGGCCCCAGCTAAAGTGTACTCTCATCCTCATGAATTTGTTTCTGCTTGCACTATATATAGTCTTTTATACTGATAAACACCCTTATCAGTCCTAACCCTAAATTTGCAGAGCCTGGGCAAGAGTATGGTTTGGAGGCTCACATCCATGTGTCTAAATATTTAAGTTATAAATCAAGATAACAAACTACTATAAAATTATAAAAAATGTATTTTGGGGCACCTGGCGGGCTCAGTCAGTGGAGCATGTGACTCTTGATCTCGAGGTTGTGAGTTTGAGTTCCACATTGGGTGTAGAGATTACTTAAAAGAAAAAAATCTTTAAAAAATTAAAAAATGGGGGCTCCTGGGTGGCTCAGTGGGTTAAGCCGCTGCCTTCGGCTCAGGTCATGATCTCAGGGTCCTGGGATCGAGTCCTGCATCGGGCTCTCTGCTCAGGAGGGAACCTGCTTCCCTCTCTCTCTCTCTGCCTGCCTCTCTGTCTACTTGTGATCTCTCTCTGTCAAATAAATAAATAAAATCTTTAAAAAAAAATTTAAAAATGTATTCTACTCTACTACCTTGACTGAAATAATGATCTGGAAGGCCAGGTTTAAATTTATAATCCTCAGACTTCTAGTGTTCTTAGCCAGGCCCTGTTCTCTTCGTATTCCCAACTTCTTCACCCACCACACCAGTAGGGACCATGCATGCACGCACCTAACATGTCCAAGCTTATGTCCACACCCCTTCTTGCAAATACTGATGTGTAATCAGCAGCTATCCGCCCTCTGATCTAGGCAGACTTGATCTCATGGACTTCTTGCTCTTTGCAATAAGAGGAAGATCCTTGCAGGTCTAAGGGCAATTCGTTTATCCGATATCAGTGCTCGATGATCTGTTTTCTCTCCTGAGTAATCAGCCATCCCCTTTCAGTTAGGTTAATCCTCATGACATTGAACTAGGAGAGAATTCCCACCACTCACCAAACTGTTGGCTTCATCTCTGCTACCACTAAAACCATCCACTTTTCTCCATGCCCATTGTTGGCACCCTATTCAAAGTACTATCTCTTCTCTCCAGGATGACTACACTGGCCTTTTTTTGTCATTTCTTTATATTCTTGTTTTCTCAAATCTGTTCTCCATTCTACCCAGAATGCTTTTTTTAAAAACCTAAATTTGGGGATGCGATCGAGTCCCACATGGGGCTCCTTGCTCGGCAGGGAGCCTGCTTCTCCCTCGGCCTCTGCCTGCCACTCTGTCTGCCTGTGCTCGCTCTCTTCGCTCTCTCTCTCTGACAAATAAATAAATAAAATATTTAAAAAAAAAAAAACAGGGACGCCTGGGTGGCTCAGTTGGTTGAGCAGCTGCCTTTGGCTCAGGTCATGATCCCAGCGTCCTGGGATCGAGTCCCACATCGGGCTCCTTGCTCCACGGGGAGCCTGCTTCTCCCTCTGCCTCTGCCTGCCACTCTGTCTACCTGTGCTCGCTCTCTGGCGCGCGCTCTCTCTCTCTCTCTCTCTCTGACAAATAAGTAAATAAATAAGTAATCTTTAAAAATTTTTAAAAAATAAATAAATTTTAAAAATAAATTAAAAAATTAAAAAAAAAACACCTAAATTTGATCATATCACTTCCCTTGCTTCAGACATGCCAGTGGCTTTCCTTGCTTTTAGAATAAAGTACAAATCCTTAATATGACCTACTTGATGCATCATGAACTAGTCTCTTCTTCTCAAGGTGAAAGCTCTTTAGTGTCTAGATTGCACTGTGCTATCTTTCAGCGTAAGAATATTGCATATGTTGGGATGCCTGGGTGGCTCAGTGGGTTAAGTGACTGCCTGCCACAGAGGTCATGATCCCAGCATCCTGGGATCGAGCCCCACATCAGGCTCCCTGCTCAGCAGAGCGCCTGCTTCTCCCTCTCCCTCTGGTTCTCTGCCTACTTGTGCTCTCCTATCTCTCTGTCAAATAAATAAATAAAATCTTAAAAAAAAAAAAAAAAAAAAGAATATTGCATGGATTGTTTCCACTGCCTGGAATGCTTTTCTCTTTACCTGATGCTTATATGATGGTTTGCATAATGGAGGCAGATACCATGAATGCCTCCTATATTTCTAACCCGCATGCCTTGATGGACAGTCGTACCATTCACTGCACTAGGAAACATTGGGGAAGAGTGACAAGTTTGGGCTACTCCTTGACCTTGGACCTGATGAACATGAGGTGCCTATGAGAAATCACATCCTTTGGATCTCAGCTCAAACCAAGTCTCAGTTGTTTAGAAAAGCCTACCTTTTCTTCCCCATCAGGACTAGATTCATATCTTGTTTGTTCCTGCTCTCTTTATCCCCATTTCTTTCGCTTTTGGTTGTTGTTGTCAACTCACTGATAATCTCTGCCTTTCCGTTCCCTTTTCAGTAACGACAGCTCTTTTGGAAACATACTACTGTATATTCTGCTTCTCGATCTCGTTTGAAACTCTGAGGACAGTCTGTACATTTGAAAGTTCCTTCTCACTGAGCTGGGGATCACTTCCCCAATTCTACATCACAGGATCTCAAGTTATTATTACTCTTTCGATACCATGCCAAAAGCCCTCCCTTCTATCAGATTTTTGTAGTATGGCTGTACCATCCTCCACCGACTTCCTGGTGATTTTGCCACACTTAATGAAGACTTTGATACTTTTTTCATGTTCATCTCCTCTACTCTTCAGCCAACATTTTAACCTCAATGTCCATGCTAATGAGCTTTGCAATATTCTTGCCTCTGTTTCTTCTTGGAGTTGAATTTCCATTCCATTTCAGTCACAAATTGCCTTGGCCTGGGGAGAGGTGTGTGACTCCGAGGTGGGGGGGCTGTGTATGTGGTGGGGTGCGGGGTGAGAGCAGAGCTGCAGATTCCAAAGGGGCCTTGCCCAGGGCTTCAGGCCATGCTGGCCACAGCCACCACAGCAGGCTCCATGCCAAGAAAGCCACAGGCTGGGATGTGGGGCCCAGGAGACAAAAGTAGTGACTGACATGGGAGGCTTCCTGGCCATGCCCAGTGCCT
>PISX010024667.1:0-27583 GCA_004024625.1 Mellivora capensis | reverse complement strand
GTAATGGACATTGGGGAGGGTATGTGCTATGGTGAGTGCTATGAAGTGTGTAAACCTGGTGATTCACAGACATGTACCCCTGGGGATAAAAATACATTATATGTTTATAAAAAAAATAAAAAAAATTAAAAGGGGGGAAAAAAACAAAAAAAAAAAGAAAAGAAAAAAAGAAAATTTAAAAAGAAAAACAAAAACCCCACACTCCCAGAGCCCGCCTCCCCCACCCTGCCACATTTCCCCTCCAACCAGCCCTGTGCTTGACCACTTTTCTAGGTCTCTTTCCAAAGACATTCTATGCATATATGCATAGGTTTATGTAGACACATCCCACAGAGGAATTTTAATAATGAATTTGACTGTTCTTCTTTGGTGGGGGCGGGGAGTCCATTAAAAAGTAAAATATGTTCGTTGTAGAGAACATTGGAGGGGAAAAAACAACACAAAAAGTAGAAAAGCAGAACAAAGGCTGAGCAGCAAAGGCAATCGCTGCTCACATTTTCAACCCAGGATTTCTGCTTTAATAAGAAAAACAAATAACACTTGAAAGGCATGGTAAAAAGCCGCTCGGCAGCGTTCTTCACCATGTTCCATCTGCCCCCTCTCAATGGCATAATATTTGAAATAATGCGGGTTGTTATTCCTTCAAGTGAGCCAACAGGGATTTGGGGAGCTGGTCCCAGAAAGCAAGATCTCCGGGCTCTAGGGCTCCTTTCCACATCCACTCCCCCCTTTTTCTCCCCCATCTCTCAGGCCTCAGGAGGGGGGCCCCCTCCCTGCCCAGCAGAGACAAAACCTGGCTTCCCGCCTTTGTCTGCCAGAGACAGGTTCCCCTGACAGCAGCCACCACCAGGCACAGTGACTCATGCTTTGACGCCCTGGCCCGATGGGGGGTCCTCTCTCTCTTGCTGCTGAGATGGGGACCTGGTGAGGAAGGTATGGGGCACATTGAGAGCCCAGGCACTGGGGCCAGAGAGCCCGTTGGCAAGAGCCCGTTGGCAACTGTGAGACTTCTGCTTTCTGTATCTCATTGTCTTGAATGGCCGAGAAGTGCGTGCACATAATAAGTGCTCGGTAATGCTGTTACCGTTTTGGTGCTCTCGGCTGGGGAGGAGGCAGAGAGGACCCAGCTCTGTCTTCTGAGGGCCACATCTCCACATCCCCCATTCCCAGGCTACTCTGCCCATAAGCCCCAGCTTCCCAGAAGAACACAGATCTTTGCTCATGCTGTACCCTCTGACCCTCTTCTCAGGCTTTCCCGGCCGAGGAAATCTTTCTCATAGTCCAGGATTCAGAGGTGAAGCCTCTAGGGATCTTCCTACAAATACACCTCCACCCTCAGTCCAAATAAACCTCTTCCTCCGCACCGGACACTGCATGAACACTCTGGATTCAAAGGATTTGGGTAACCCAGGAGTCCTCCCCAGATCCTCCAGCTGACAAGGGTCATTAGCTCCTTAAAGTTGCATCCACAGCCCTCCTTTCTCCCTTCCCAACAGAACCCTCTGCCAGCCCCCTTAGTCTGGGAAAGCCCACCCTCATATCAGTTCCAAGCATGTAGACCGAGAAGGCAAACCCAACCAGCTCCCGGCATTGTTTTGGTGCTGTGATTGGTCCAGGGATGACCCTAGGACACAGCTTGCCCAGTCAGACTGAAGGGAAAGCCTTAGATGTCTGGTTTAGAGGCACAGCCTCTTCTTTTTGCTGGGGAAGCGTAAGGATTCTTGACACTCTACGTGTTGCCTGCAGCCATCTTGCCACCAAGAGGGTAGCTGACTTTAGACTGGACCCAATGTGCAGAACAGGACACAGAAAACTCCTGGGTCCTTATGCCGTCATCAAGCCATTGAATCAACCAATCCTGAGGCCAGGAATGCGTCAGGACTTCCTGTTGGTGAAATAATAAATTGCCTTAATGTTTCGCCTACTTAGTCAGGTGTCCACATCACTGACTGCAGCACAAGAGCTCACATTTAACTTTTTGAGCACTTCCTATGCTCCAGGCACTGTTTTGAGAGCTTTATGTGCCTAAATTCACTTAACACTCACAACTGCCCTCATGGGTAGATGCGATCCATGTCATAACTCATAGCACATTTTCTGGAGTGAGACCTCCTGGGTTTCCAGGAGGTTTCCAGCTCTGCTACCTACTGTGGAAATGTAGCCAGCTGCATCCCCTTCCTCTGCCTTGGCGTCCTTGCCTGAAAATAGCACCTGCTTCATAGGGTTGTAGCAAGGATTAAAACAGGATAATCCACAGAGTCCTTGTACCTTAGCCTTTATGCCATTATTCTCATTTTATAGTCGAAATCAAGGCTCAGAGAGTCTAGGACAGGACCTAAATTTCCCTGTGCAGTATGTGAGTCAATCCTGCACGATCGAGCTCTTCAGTCTGTAGTCTTGACCACCAGATTTGGAGCCCTGGTGGCCACGTGGGGAGAAGCCCGGGAGATGGGCAGGTTACAGCCGGGTGGCCCATCTCATTGGCCTCCTGGGACCGCATCCACTGAATTGGCACTCTCCAGACCCATCTAGGGCCTCGTGTATGCTGTCCACACCCCCACTTCCAGTTCTGGAACACCACCGTCCATAAGTGGTACGAGGGCCTGGGTGTGGCTGGTGGTTGGTCTGGAAGGTTAGGGGTGACAGTGTGGGGAGCCACTACTAAACAAATGAAATTTGATTATCAAATATCCTTCGTCTCAAAAGTTCGGCCAACATTTCCACCCGGGGAACACAGGACTCGGGACAGGCTGCCTCTTTCTTCAGGCCCCATTTTGCTGCTCCTGTCCTTCTCTCCCATTTACAGTCCCAAGTCTTCCCTGTTTCCTTGGCCAAGGCCTTCCTAGGCTGTGGCCAGGGAGAGGGCAGTGCCCTTCGCATCCGAGGTGGCTACCCGTGTATATGGCCACGCAAAGACCCTCCTCTTCCCGGAGGAATGCTGGGATCAGGTTTCAATGTAACATCCCTCCCTCGGCCAAGTCTGTCAGCATCTTGAGGCTCTGGGTTGGGTGGTTTCCAGCCTCTGGCTCCGGCCCCCAGTCTTATTCCAGTGAGTGTCCAGGGAAGGAAGACAAAGTCAAAGCATGCTGAGTCCTTCCCGACTCTGTGACTCCCCCCACCTCCCCGGCTCCCCCTACCTCTCCATGAGTCAGTACTGAAGCAAGGCCTCAGAGCCTTTCCTGTTCCCTTCCCAGGCTCCGGAAGAACAGCAGGATGGGAGCTGCACCCAAGCCATTTTTGGACTTGGCCGAGTTGCAGGTGTTGGCAGGCTGTCTCCAGGGGCTAGGCGAATTGCTCAACTCCCCACATCCCACAGCCAACCCCCTCCTCCTACCCCAAAAATGGGAGAATCCCATCCTAGGAGATGAGTAAGGGATGCCCATGGATGGGTGGGAACACTGTGCACCCCAATTCCTGAACAAAGGGGACAGGGTCAGAGAAGTTCAGAAGATGAATCTGGAGCCAAAGGACCTGGGTTCAAATCCCCTAGCACATTCACTCTCTGCCTCAGCTGCCCCATCTGTTAAGAAAAAAAAAATGGGGGGACGCCTGGGTGGTTCAGTCAGTTAAGCTTCAACCTTCGGCTCAGGTCATAATCCCAGGGTCCTGGGATTGGGTCCCACATCAGGCTCCCTGCTCAGCAGGGAGCCTGCTTCTCTCTCTGCCTGCTCGGCCTCCTGCTCCCCTTGCTTGTGCTCTCTCTCTGACAAATAAATAAAATCTTAAAAAACAAAACAAAACAGGAATACTAATAGTCCCTCCCTCCAAGGTGGCAAGGAATAAATAAATTCATATCTGTAAAGCACTCAGAAGGGTGCCTGGCATATAAAAAGGACTAAGTTGGTGGCTGGCTGGCTCAGTGGGTAGAGTGTGCAACTCTTGATACGGGGTCGTGAGTTCAAGCCTTCACGTTGGGTGATGGAGTCTCCTTAAAAAAAAAAAAGCACTAAGTCATGTTTGTTTAATGAAAAACATAGATTTGTAAATATTTAGTGAAGGCCCCCCATGTGACTGATCCCCATGTGCCATGTTCTGAGGATACGTCAATAAGCAAGAACAAGAAGGACAGTCCGATTCGGTAGGGTGGTTTGGAGCCCAGGAATCTGTTAGCACATAGCCCCCACAGTCAAGTCTAAACTTCACTGAACTAGTGATAAACTGAGGCACGGGAAGGGACAGGCCATGGCCAAGGTTTTGTAGCTGGAGAATAACAACAGAGGCACTAAATCTTATAGAGTACTTCTAATGGGCCAGACACATCGTTATCTTATTAGTGTCTTATCCTTGTCCCCAGGGTATAAGCAAGGAACTGAGCACAGAGAGTTTAAGTAACTTGTTCAAGGTCACACTGTTAGGAAACGGTAGAGCCAGGATTGAAACTTAGCCTGGCTGAGCAAACAGCCAAATAAAACTAATAATTAACTGTTGTCTATTGGGTGCCCACAAAGGTACTGCAAAATACATCACCTTCTTTCACCCTCCCCCACCCGATAAAGTGGGTACCATCACTGTCCCCATTTCACAGATGAAGGAACTGAGGCCCAGGGAGAGGATGCGATTTACCCAAGTTCAAGCAATGAAGCTGTGGCACAGCTGGGGTTTCTAGAAATGAGGCTAATCCTGCCTCCCCAGACCTCTTAATTCCCAACCACTTTCCCTGGCCTGGCTGGAGCCTATCCTGTCACCCTCCATCCCTTCTGGGCCCAGGGAAGTACGTGCAGAGAATGCAGACGCCTTTGAAGCACAGTCTGGACAGACAAGCATTATGAGCAGAGTCCTTCTGCCAAGCAGAGAGAACCCTAGAATGTAGCCAGAGCCAAGGGGATGCTGTTCTGGTCCAGCCGCAGCCCCACTCCCTGCAGCCCGACCCCAAGATTCCGGATTCTCTGAGAAGCCTGGACTCCTCCAGGCTCAGAATACACCAGTGATAACAGCCGTGCTCAGCTCTGCTGGATTGTCCACACACCTTCTGTGAGGCCTGGACTTCACAACAACCTTATAAAGAAGGTTCTAGCATTATGTCTATTTCGCATGGAGCAAGACAGTTGAGTGTAAAGATCATTGACTCTGGAGCCGGAAAGCCCGAGTTCCAACCCCAGCTTGGCCACTTCCGGGTCGTGGCCTCGAGCAACACTTAACCTCTCCGGGCCTCAGCTGTCCTGTCACTAGAATGAGGACAATAATAGTTCCTCAGCCTCACAGGGTGGGTAAGAAAACTCCAAGTGCCAGGACATGGAAAGCACTTAGAACAATGCCCAGCACATAAATAAGCACCACGTGTTTGCTATTTTAAGGAAACCGAGGCTCAAGGAAGTTCTGTGACTCGGCCCTCAAGGGCCATGTAGAAGAATCAGGGCTTGAACTCAAGTCTGTTTGCCTCCAAAACAGCCCTCTTGTCACATGTGAGGGGCAGAGTCTCCTGATGGACCAGCAGGGTATTTAGGCTGAGGGAAGACAGACATTTTAGGTTGAGGAAAAACGGCATTTGCACAGAGGTGGAAATGGGCCGCAGAACTGCCTGGTGCTAAGACCAGCCCCGTCCCCACAGCGCCAACACCCAGCCACAAAGTCGAGACTGAAGGCAAGTCACATCAGTCCAGAACCATTTCTTGATCAATTACTCTGTGCCGGGCCAGGCACCAGGTACTAAGAACAGAACAAATACCAAAGGTCTTGCTCTCAAGAAGTTCAATAATCTAGTGGAGGAGATGGGTATAGAAGCAGCAGATCACCAGGAACCAGTCAAATAATGCTTCCAGAGGGGACAGGAGCAAAGAGCAAATTCTCCCCAGGGAGGTGCTGGGGAAGGCTCCATGAGGGAACTGGCATTTGAACTGGATGTTTAAGAGCTGAGCAAGGACAGGGATGCCTGGGTGGCTCATTCAGTTGAGTGTCTGTCTTCAGCTCAGGTCGTTATCCTTGTGTCCCAGGATTGAGCCCCTTATTGGGCTCTCTGCTCGGTGGGAAGTCTGCTTCTCTCTCTGCCTCCCTCCACTTGTGCTCATGCTCTCTCTCTCTCTCTCTGTGTCAAATAAGTAACTAAATCTTAAGAAAAAAAATGCTGAGCAAGTACAAAAGGGGAAAGTGAGTCCACCCTAAGTAGAGTGCTCCACAGAAGTCACCAAGCCCGTGGGCTGTTTGGGGGAATGGCGAGTCCAGAGCAAGGCAAATGGGAATGCAGAAGTGGTTTGAGGCCACAGGAGGGAAGGCCACTGTATTGGTCATAAGTCCTGGGTTGCAAGGGACAGAAAACACAATTCCAAGAGGCTTAAATGAAAAGGTAACGTATAGACTCAAGAAACAAACAAACAAACAAAATAATTCAGCATATCTGCTTCAGGTACAGCTGGATCTAGGGGTTCAAATGATGCCACCGGGACTCTGCTTCCTTTGTTGGCTTCACTGCAGAGCAGGTTCTTTCCAAATGAAGGAAGCTCCAGGCTTATATCCTCCCAGTTCCAAGCCCTGTGGAAGGAAAGATTCATTTGTCCAAATGTTTAAACACAGATTCTGAAATTGAATCACCCTGGAGTGGTTTGGGTCACATGCCTGTGCCTGAACCAGGCACTGTGTGGGGGTGGGGAAGAAAACACTCATTGGCCAAACTGGGATCACATGCCTATCCCTAGGTGTGAGCCCCATCCAAACCACAGGGATTGAGAGTGGGGGAAAGATGGCTTCCTAGGAATAAAAGGATTTGAAGAGCAGAAGAAGGAATAGATGCTGAGTGGGCAAAGATGGCAGTCTGGACCCCGAGGCCATGGTCCTTTGGGCAGTGGGCAGCTGATGAGGGCTTTAATTCACTGAGCAGCTTAGATCAGATTTGTGCCTTGGGAGTGGAGAAGGGGGAGCAGACGGGGGCAGATATATTTGTAGGAGGATGCAAGTCCCCTTAAGAGATCCTGGAAGCCCGGGCACCTGGGTGGCTCAGTAAGTCAAACCTCTGCCTTTGGCTCGGGTCATGATCCCCCCGCACCGGGCTCTCTGCTCAGCGAGAAGCCTGCTTACCTTCCTCTGTCTCTGCCTGCCTCTCTGCCTGCTTGTGATCCCTGTCTGTCAAATAAATAATAAAATAAAAATATTTTAAAAAAAAGAGAGAGAGATCCTGGAAGCCTGGGCAGAAGGCATAGAGAAGAGGGGGAATGCGAAAGGTGCCCAGCTGGGATGCCCCAGTTGTTACTGGAAGGGTTTTTCAAGGACCAACACCACGTCACCCTCTTGTTATGGGCCCGCAGATGCCAACAAGAGCGTGGGCTGAGGGCCCAGCCTTCCTCCCCTCTCAGAACCCCATGACTAACTCTTTCCCTCCATCTGCTCCCACACTTACTCACCCCCCCATCCCTACTCTGGCCCCAGGCCCCAGAGACCCTGATCTCCTGTGATCCCCGTTGTGGGGTGGTCAGCTTGACATCAGGTCGTTGTGAGGGGGTGGTTCAGCACCTCTACCTCTCCCAGCCCTGCCAGCCCCTTCCTTAGTTTCTGATCTCCCACTCCACGCCCCCTGGGCCTGGGACATCACCTCCCGGGCTACAGGCAGGCCAGCTCCTCTCTCTGGTGAAAGGAGGCATTGTGAGATCAGCCTGAGAGCTGGCAGGCACTGGGCTGGCTCTCCCAGAGGCCCTCATTCAGCCATTCCTGTTTCTGGCCACTTGGGCCTTTCCAGAGAGCAGGGAGGAGGCCGAAGGGGGCTTGGGCCACTATGGGGGAACTTCTGGGCCTGCAGCAGCCAGGCTCCCAGTATAGGCCACATCCTGGTTTCCATCTGCCTGAGGTCTGAGGGAGGAGCCTAGGGGGTAGGGCTGGCTGCTGGAACCTTCAGAAACTTGGAACAGGAGGGCCTTGCCAGCTGGACCCCAGCAGATCTGGGGCCTTCGCCAAACTGAAAGCCGTGGTGTGCCAGACAAGGCCAGAACCCTGTTGCCCAGCAGCCTGGCCAAACTTGGAGAGCTTTGGAGGGAGAGGCAGGGCACTGAGGCCATCCAGGAAAGGTTATGAGGTTTGGGGGTGGGTGGTGAGAAAGGGAAGAGCTTAGGATTTACAGCGTCAGCACAGACTGCCAGAGACCTTCCAGACTGAACCTGTGGTACTGTGTCACAATACTAGGCTACTGTTTATTGAGTACTTACTAAGTATTGGGCACTGTGTCAGAAACTTCATATACATTATCTCATTTATCCTCATACTGACCATATAAGGCCAATACCATCTATCCATGGGGCTGTCTCGTACGATTGTCCAGGTTGTTCACTGCACAAGGGCCCCCACCAAGGAAGATGTGCGAAGGCCAAAATCCCCCCAGTGCTCCACTTACCAACAGTACCCTGCAGACCTGTGTCTATACCAAGGTCCTATTCACCTTATGTTCCAGCTGAGGAAGATGGAGGAGATGAAATGACTGGTCCAAGGCCCCAAAACTAACACATCGCAGACAGAGGCTTCAAACTCAGATCTGTCTGACTCCGAAACCTCTAACTTAACCCGTATACTCTGTGTTCTGGCCTGTTCACCTGGACTCCTCTCTACTTTCCTCTTTCCTTCAGACCCAACTGCTCAGAGTTTGCAGGGTGGTGTGAGCAAGAGCCTGCACTGGGAAGCAGGCCACTGGCTCACAGTCTTGGCTCTGCCTCTCCACATTTCCTCTCCATGCCTCATGCTCCTCATGAAGTGAGGGGTGGGTATGCCAAGCAGAGCTCTTCAGGAGGAAGCAACAGAAACCAGCTTTGGCTTAAACAATATCGACAACAAAAACAAACGTCCTGGAGGGATCTGGGGCTGCCCATGGAATGGAAGGAGGAGGTTAACCAGGCCTGGGAAAGGCCAGAAACCATGGCCACTTAGGGATCCAGCTGCGGGGAACCAGGGAACGGCACCTTGAGGGGAAGGGTTGCAGCAGCCCCACACAACTAATGCCCGTAGCAAGGGGAAGAATGGTCGGTCTCCCAGTAGGAATGACCCGAATCATGTGGGCTCTGGGAGAGAAGCTTCTCGAAGGCCACAAAGTAGCAAAAGATGCAGGTAGCATCTCTCTGTCCCTCCTAGCTGGGGTGGAGAAGGAGGGTGATCCCAGCTGCCTTCTCCTCCCCGCTCTACCACTGACTGGTCATATATCCTTGGGCAAATCACTTTTCCTTCGGGAGCAGACTTTCTTCATCCATAGAAGGAAAGTGATCATCTTCAGGGCCTTTAGTAACCCATCCCAGAGGAATTTGGGGTGTTAAAAGATGGTCCTGGGAGCAATTGCTCAACCTGAAAGAATGAATCACGAATGGTGGAATTTCAGACATCAGTGAAGATGGTATTGGGTGGGGTTTTGTGTGTCACACCCAGCGGAAAAACACCCACCACACCTGGGAGACTGAGCAAGGAGAGGGGCAGCTCACGCTCAGGGCCCCTACCTCATGCCTCTGGAAACTTCGGCATGAGAGGGCTGTGGGGCCACTCGTTCGGGGGCAAGAGGTGGGTCACTTTGGAGATTTCATTCCCCGGAGGTGTTCCAGGCAGAAGAAAATATGGCCAGCCAACCGGAGACATGAGGCCTCTGGACCTCTCATGTCCCAGAGCCTTTGTTGAAGGGACACACAGATTTGTGATGGATATCAATTGTGCAAGGAGGACAGCAATTCTCCTCTCTGGGCCTCAGTTTCCACCTCTGTCAAGTGGGGATAAGGTCACCATTATAGCAGCTTTCTGGGCCCTTCTGAGGAGCAAATGGAACCACACATAAGAGAGAAAACCTAAGGAACTGTAGAGCCCCGGTGCTGAGTAAGGACTGGCTTGGAAGCTTCCCCGGGCAGGGCCTGTGTCTGCCTGGTTCCCTGCTGTCTCCTCCGTGCAGCATGGGGTCCTGCCTACAGCAGGGGCCCCAAGTGTTCGTTGAATATTAGTAGCACAGAGCCTGCGTCGCCTGCCCACGGCTCTGCCACTCGGAAGAGGTCAAGCTGGGCTTTGAACCCAGGTGGTCTGGCTGCGGGGTCTGTGCTCTCAGACATAACTCAAGCTGCCTGGATGGCTGAGTAAGCGAGGGAGTACATGAATGAACGCTCGTGGGCATTTACAAATGAGTTCTGGGTCTAGACTTCTCAAATCTCTGTGCTGGGCACGCAAGCCGAAACTTCTCATTTTTATTAATCTACCAGCAGGTTCTGGTATTTCCAGAAGGTGCATCGCAAATGCATCAGTGCGTCCCAAACTGGTCTTCTCCCCTTCCTCCCAACCCACTCATCCATCCTCTTCCTCTCTCCCCCTACCACCCCGCCCCCAATTTCAGCTCATGCTGTCCCTGAGGACAGTTGCCCAAGACAGAAACTTCCAAGTCTCCGTGGATATCTTTCCGTCTCTCACCTGGACAATCTTCGAGCCCCCTCCTCAAGGTCACAGCAGACACTTTATCTCATACCAAGTTCATCCAGATGGCACCCCTGTCGGCCTCCCAGTAGGCCCCACTGTGCTCTAAGAGTTCCTGAAGTTGGCTCCCCTATTCCATCCCACTGTGATGGGATCCATGGCTTGTCCCTGGGTCCAGGGAGACTATTGTTGCAAAATGGTTTGACCAAATTCGGTAGCTTAAAACAAAATCATTTTATTGTTGTTGTTTTTTCTCACAGCTCTGGGGGTTCACTGGGCCTATTGAGGCATTCTTGCTCGGGGATTTTTGTGTGGTTGCAGTCATGGCGAATGGCACTGGAGTGATCTCGAGGCTTCCTCAGGCCCATGGCTGGCAGCTGACACTGGTTGTCAGTGGGAATCTTGGTTGGGACTGGTTGGCCAGAACCCCTACACTTGGCCTTTCAGTGTGCCCTGGGCACAGCGTGGCAGCTGGATGCCAAGAATAAGTGTCTCTAGGAATGGGAAGTGGAACCTACCAGTCTCTTAAGATTTAGGTCTTTCTTACCATATTCTATTGGTCAAGCAGTCACAGGACCGATACCTGAGAGGAGGGCATAGAAAAGGAGTGTCAGAGCATTTGGGGGCATGCTTTATTTATTTATTTTTAAAGATTTGATTTATTTATTTGAGAAAGAGAGAGAGAGAGTGCATGAGCAGGGAAGAGGCAGAGAGGGAGGGAGAAGCAGACTCCTCGCTGAGCAGGGAGCCCATGCAGGACTCGATCCCACGACTCCAGGATCATGACTTGAGCCAAAGGCAGACGCTTAATCAACTGAGTCCCCCCCCCCAACGCCCTATAGTGAGGGGCATGTCTTAGAGCCACCACACCTTCCCATCTCTCTGGGGACTCTCGTGGTGGGGGTCTGTTTCCCCTAGCTCGCCTCTGCGATTCTTCTTTTCCATGCGACCTTCTTCTGCTGGACTTGCCACCCTTCCGCTCTTGACTCTCTTGGCTTGAAGGCCCTTTCCTGGAGCCCAAAGGTCAAAGCCCCGTTTCTTGAATTTCCCCAATGTCACGTGTCCGGATGCAGGAGACAAGCACTGACTCGTGGGTGGTGTGGGTGAGGGGCGCTACATTGCCCTGCGGCCTCGAGCAGATGCCTTCCAGCTGCCTTCCAGACCTCTCTGCTCTCCATGGTCCTTTGGCCATCCTAGCCCCCCTGGCCTCTCTCCTGCCGGGGCCCCATCTTCCCATTAGACTGCTAGACCCTCCCCAACCCTCAACCCACTCACCTCTCCTCTTTCCTCTCCCTTTCCTGGTTCCACACCCTTTCATACCACGAACAACTACGTTCTCTCCCCACTCCTTCCCAGTGCCTCCCAGCTGCGTCCACAATTACAGTGTCTTTTGAGCCAAGAGAGCTGCGGCACACAGGCAGTTCCCTCCCCTAGGAGGCAGTTCCCTCCCCTAGGAGGAATTCAGTTACCAGAATGTTCCCCCTTCTTCACTCTCAGGAGTTGGAAGGGCCCCAAGAGATTCCTCTCGCTCAACATCTGACCATGTTCCTGGGAGCCGTATTACTTCTCACGTTGGTCGTGGATGTGCCCATGTAGTGTGATCAAATGTGTGTGGGAGACCCTGGTTAAGTAGGAACAGGCCTCCTCTGACTGCAGCACTATCTACTAGCACTTTCTGTGAGCGAGGAAATTCTCCAGTTGCTTCTGTACTGCATGGTAACCACCAGTCGTACATGTCTATCAAGCCCTTGGGTTTATGGCTGGTTAGACGGAGGTAATGAATTTTAAATTTTAATTGATTTTAATTAAATTTTTTAACGATTTTATTTATTTATTTGACAGAGATCACAAGTAGGCAGAGAGGCAAGCAGAGAGAGAGGAGGAGGAGGAAGCAGGCTCCCTGCTGAGCAGAGAGCCCAATGCGGGACTCGGGGTCCCAGGACCCCAAGCCAAAGGCAGAGGCTTGACCCACCAAGCCACCCAGGCGCCCCTTGATTTTAATTAATTTTAACTTAAGTCATCACATGTGGCTACCATATTGGACAGTGGCTACCATATTGGACAGCCCAGCCTTAGTCAGATTCGACTTAGTGTTAAATGGTTTTTTTATATTTTAATATTTAATATACTTTAATATTCGACTTAGTGTTAAATGGTTTTTTCCCCAACATGTTTGGCCAAAGATTCAGGCTCTCTCTCCCTCCCTCTCTTTTTGTAGTATTCCCTTAACAATTCTCTTTTTTTGCAGTTTGGGAAATGCTCCTCTGGTCCAATCCTTATTTGACAGCTGAAGGAACTGATCCCTGGAAGGAGAAGGGACTTTCTTAAAGTCACACAGCAAGTCAGATGCCCAGCTGGGACTTGAACTCAGACCTCTTCTCTCTCCTTGGTCCAGCTTTGCCCCTCTGGTCTTTGGACAGCTTTCAGGGCTGAAACCCGGAGGAAGGACTGTCACTGAATTTGCTGAATATTCAGCTCTGGGGCAGGACCTCACACATACATGGACTCCTTTCATCCTCTCAATAATCCTGTGAGGTGGGAATCATGGGGAAACTGAGGCTCAAAGGGAGGAAGCGACTTACCCAAAGCCATATATGTGGCCACACTTGAAATGAGCAGAGCTGTGCCCAAAACGTACAATCAGCAGGAAAAAGGTGGGGAAGCACCAGGAAGGAGAAGAATAAGTCTCCGTAAACAATGAACAAAGTATTGGGGTGGGGGTAGGAGCACAGGGAGCTGGCCTAGGCCCAGAGGAAAATCAGGATAAGCAGAGAAAATGTTTGTGTAAACCAAAGCTAAAAATGACCCCAACCAACGCAGTCCAGGGATGGGCGGGCCTCCGGTCTTGGGCGGCCATTCTATAGGTTGGCTGGCATCCAATGGGGAGGGTGGGGCGAGCAGTTTGGTGTGAAAGCTCTGACCAACGGGGGCAGCCGTGACAAGCTGGCGAGTGGGAGAACCAATCAGATCCTCTCTTATATGGGGTTTGGATTACAAGGTGTAAAAGTTGTTTATAGCCACCGAATGAGGGAGCAGTTGGGTTACCTTGACCCAAACTTGTGTAAACACTGCAGTCACGGACTTGAGCAATGAGCAATGGCTGGTTCCAAAGAAAGGATGACTTAAGAGCTCTCCACCAGTAATGAATGACTAGTTAGGGACAATGGAAGATATTGTGCCGTGTGGGTTAGTAGGAGCTCCATCATGGAGATATGCAAGACTCCTTGTCTGGGAAGATGGGGGCTGGGCTGTGATTTAGCTCAGCTGACTGGACTGGGAGGTATCACTTCCTCCACCCTCCACCTTGGCCTTAGAGAAGCCACCCCATGCTCAGCCTGCTCCCACAGCCCCCTGGTCATGAGCGGTGGGTGGTGGCCCCTGGCCCAGGGGTGGCTGCCAACCCCAGCTGCTCAATCAGGTTCACTCTTCTAGAATTTGCAATAGAGACCTACCTAGGTGCCAGTCCTTGTTGACTGAACGGAGAGGACCCGAAAAGCTAGACCGGAGGCAGCCAGGAGCCCCTCCAAAGCTAGCGCACAGGGGCGGGGATGGGGGTGGCAGGTCATCACATTTTTGACTTTCTGGTTTTGTTTCTGGCCTCTTGGGAGCTCTGGCTGCTGTTTCCTACCCTTGCGTTGCACAAGGATCCTGCCAGTATGCCCACCCCTACCCCCAACCCCCATTTATGCTTCAGCAGGCTGGGCTGAGTGGGTTCTGTCCTTGTAATTGAAGTGAGGCCAGTGTGTGCTCAGTGTGTCTGGGCAGTGGGGGAGTCATGTATTAGCTGTTGTGCCCAGGAGAGCCCGTGTTCTTTGTGACATATATACGTGACCCTGGACAAGCTACTTGTGTGGGGAGGCGCTGGAGAAGAGGCGCTTCTGATGGCCAGCTTTCTGTCGCAATCCTAAGTGCCTCAGAAAAACGGCAATCACTCAACGAGTCAGTCATTCATTCTGCAAATGTTTGCTGAAAACCTCCTATAGGCCAAGCATTGTTCTAGGCAACAGGGATGAAGCAGTGAACGACACAGACAAAAACAAACAGAACCCTTTATACAGGTTGGCCTCGGTTTCCCTATTTGGAAAATGGTGCATGGAACCAAAAACTCCTTGAAGTTCCCCTAAAGTGTCTGTGGTTCACTGACCTGCCCCTAAAACTTGCTTGCCCTTAGCCCAGACAACCTGAATCTGTACTTGAGGCTCCTAGAAGGGGCCGCACAGGGGAGCTGGAACCTGAGAGCGAGGTGGGTGGGCCGGGATGGCTCCCAGGCTCATGTTGCAGACTCGGCTGGGCCTGCCAGCTGGCCTGGCCGCAGCCCCATTCCCGGCCACCCTTTGCCTGTGGTGGCTTAGCGCTCCCGATTTAGCACCAGGGGCTGCCCCACCCACCCTCTGACTCAGCCGCCTGGGCTTCCCTCACAGTCCACCCTTCACCTGTTGGCGTGGTGGATCCCCAAATTCCAGGCAGAGGTCAAATACCAGGGCCACCACTTTCGGGCTGCATTACCTCAGGCAAGTTTCTTTGTCTCTCTGTGCCTCTGTGCTTCTCTCTGTGAAATGGGGATAATAATAGTATCTTACCTCATAGGTGATGGAATAATATATAGCTGGCACGTAAAGAGTTACTATCTTATTACACACAGGTTCCTTGTGGAGCAATGGGGCTGGCCTGGGTTCCACCACGGGAGCCTGTTTTCTCCTCTATGGAGTGAGGATAATAAATATGTTGGAAGGATACTAGGCAAGGCAAAATGTCTCTTCGTGTGTTAGAATTCAGCTCTGCCTCAACAGATGGACGAGCTTGAGCAAATCTCGTCTCCGCTGAGGCAGACCCCCCCTCCTTCCTCACAAGCAAAACCTGGGTGTTGTTTGCCCTTCTCTTGGCACCTGGAGCTGTCAGGAGAGCCCCACCCCAGGATGCCCCCACCCCACATTTACCCCTGCCCTCCGAGGGGTGTTGTTCCCTTACCCACTGATTGGTTTAGGCAATCTTGGCCAATAGGAGGTGAGGAGAAGTCTGCAGGGATGCTGAAAGGGTCTCACCCCTCTTAAAATGGGTGACAGGGAGGAGAGAGTTCCCTGCTTGCCTCTGGGTGCCATTGTGGGTCCCTGACATCTTTGCAGCCATTTGGGGACTGTGAGGAAGGGATGGGCCAAGGAGCCAAGGAAGGAGCCCACGAAGAGGGAAAGAGCCCATGTCCTGATGGCCTGGATTACAGAGCTGGAATTCGCCAAATCTAGAACTTCGGGGGTTTTGTGAGATGAATATCTTTATCATTTAAGCCACTTTGGGTAGGCTTTTCTGTTACTTGAATCCTAACATGTAGACTCCCCCGAGCCTCCATTTCCTTACCTATAAAATGGAGAGGACAATTCCCACCTCCCGGTTACTGTGAACAGTGAAAAGTCTAGCGGCCTCTGCATAACCAGGGCTCACTCTCGTTTCTTTCTGCCAGGCCCAGGCCCAGGTGCTCTGGGGCCACGTGGCTGAGTCACTTCTTCCTGCCGGTGCGGCCCCAGCTCCCCAGTGTGCCTTCCAGGCTGATTGCGTGTTCCCAGTGGGTCGGCTCGGGGAGCACCGGTGCCAATATCAACCCCCTTCCCCCCCACCGCCCACCACCACACACACACACACAGAATCAAAGCAAGCCAGGGAACCAACGCGGGGTCTCGTACAGACAGGTGGTGGCTAGGAGCCTGGGCTCCGCGGCAGCCAGACCTTGGATCTGAGTCACAGTGGTGCCACCAACCTAGAAGTGTGTCATCAGTTACATTCACCGCTTTACATCTCAGCTGCCTCACCTGCCTCACGGACGGGCTGTAATGAAATGGGCAAAGTGGTCAGGTGCTTGGCACCTGTGAGTGGCCCGAAAGGGGCAGTTCCCTTCCATCCTTGAGTCCCCAGCTTGGCCCACTACAGCTTCTGGGTCCTTCAGAGCCTGTTGCTTCAGGGATTATCTTGTCCAGCTCCTTTTTGGTTTTGTTTGTTTGGTTGGTTTTTAGTAGTCCAACTTCCTCAGATAAAATCTTGTGCGAATTTGGGACGCCTGGGTGGCTCAGTTGGTTGGACGACTGCCTTCGGCTCGGGTCATGATCCTGGAGACCCGGGATCGAGTCCCGCATCGGGCTCCCAGCTCCACGGGGAGTCTGCTTCTCCCTCTGACCTTCTCCTCGCTCATGCTCTCTCACTGCCTCTCTCTCAAATAAATAAATAAAATCTTTAAAAAATAAAAAAATAAAAAAATAAAAAAAATCTTGTGCGAAGGAACATTCATAGCGGCTTCATTTCAAATAGCTAAAAACCGGAACAATCTGAACTGCCCCCAGCGGGTCAATGGGTGAACAAATTGTGGGGTTTGCATGCAACAGAATACTGCCCAGCATTACAAAGGAATGACCCACTGAGCCAGGAGCCAACATAGAGGAATCTCACGCCGAGTAAGAGAAGCTGGAAGAAAGAGAGTATCTACTGTGGGCTCCCGCTTACGTAAAATTCTAGGAAAGGCAATGAGAGAAGGAGATCAGTGGTTTCTGGATCATGGAGTTGGTGGGGCGGGTTAAAGGAGGACAGGGGGAAACTCTTGAGTGGATGGATAAGTTCACTGTCTTGACTGTTGATGAACAAAATTTATCCAATGGTACACTTTAAACACGTCCATTTGTTGTTTATCTGTTTTCCCTTGGTGAAGCTGTCAAAACAAAACCCAAAAATCTCATGTGAAAACCGAAAGTGTAAAAGTTATAAGAATGGGGGCCCTGGGTGGTGGGGGCGAGGCCTGGAATCCCAGCGCACGCCCTTGGCCTCTCCTCCTCTCCTCCGTCCCCTCTCCCAACTTCCCTCTCCCGCACGCCCCCACTGAGGAATATCCATGGCCCGCTTGGCCTTGACTTAGCACAGTTGGGAAAAACACAAATGCGTCTGAGGAAGGCAAAGGGCCTTGCTCAGAGTCACACAGCCTGAGCGGGGTGCAGTCAGCGGCAGAAGCCACGTTTCCTTCCTGTGTAGCCAGAACTCTTTCCAGTAGGTGCCTGGGATCGGGGATCCGGTGGATGTCCATGAAAGACCTTGAGGAGGAACCCAGAGCAGGAGCAGGACCTGGTCCCAGGTTCGAGGGTGTGCACAGTCCTAGACTGGGCTCTGAGGGGAGCCCAGAAGCAAGCAGGCCCCAGGCTCTTGTTCTTAAGGAGAGTTGGCTCTCGCTGGGAGCAAGACAGACTTGGGGTTCAGGAGGAATCGGGGACACGAAATTAAAAAGGTGGCTTGGTGACATCCCCAGGCTGGAGTACTATTGATGGCCTCGGTAGGGCTAGGAAGTGTCTTCCCTGATGGAGGGTGGTGTCCCCTTGGTAGGACAGGCTGTGGGGGCTGGTCAGTGAGATCAGGTTACTGCAAAGACGGACTGAGAGGGGAGGAGCAGAGCCAACCCATCCAGGCCTTTCTATGGCTGATGCTGGGTCAGGCAATGACAGACTTCCCCACCCGTGAGCCCTCTGGAATGCTTGGAACTCAATGGTGACAGTCCAGAAGTTTCCCTTCCCCCGCAGGGCCCTGGAATGGAGGGAAAGTTCTAGATAAGCACCCAGGGCTTTAGCCTTTCATCCTGCTCTGCCTCCTCTCTCTGGGACCTCTTCTGTGCAGGGGTGTAAACAGCCACTCTGGGCCACTTGGCCCACCCTTGTGAGCCTGCCCACTTCCGGCCTCAGCTCCTGCGCAGCTGGGATTAAGGAAAACAATGATCTATTAGACTTAACAGCTCTTGGCAGTCTGCAAGAAACGCTCCCATAGGTCTTCACTAAAAATGTCTCTCCCCGGTCCTCACAATTCAGGCGAGAATCCTTATCCCCATTTTACAGACACGGAAACAGAGGCCCAGAGAGACATGTGGTTTACCCCGGCCACGGGATAAGTGCTCAGTTTGTTCAGGAACCCAAGGCTCTGGCCAACTCGCTTTGGGCCAGCCTATTCCTACCTACCCTTGCTCTCCGTAAATACCCAGAGATACTGTCGTGGGACAGGCTCGGGGACATTCAAGCTGTGTTTGAGTTTCCTTTTGCTGCATTTTCTGTACTTACTTTACCCCCCCGGGTTCCAGTTTCCTTATCTATAAAAGGGGGTAATAATAGTAACCACCCATCAGGGTTGGCATGTGAAGGACCACAACGGTCACACATGAAGCGCTTGGCACATGGTGGGCGAAGAGCACTCAGCGAATGACAGCGGCTGTTTTGTGACAGGCCCTGGAGGGGAGGCCTTGTGGGCCCTGCAGCTCTGGCTCGTCTTGACTCCATCCTGGCTGCGCGGAGAATCAAAGGAGATGGCAGACAGCAAAGGGCGCACTATGGGTGCTTTTCTCTCCCCTGGGAGGTGGATGGCCACACAAAACCCAACTGTCTGAAGGGAGGCTTCTCCTGAAACTTCCTGTTTGCTTTGGACCGCTGGGAACTAAGAAGATCCGAAAGCATCTCAGACACGCTGGTCCAAACATCTGCTTTCCTCAGGGAAAACCTGGAGGCCCAGAGAGAAGCAGGGACTCGCTCAAAGTCACACAGCAAGGCAGGGTGGAGACCGAGCTAGAATTCTTCCCACTAGGCCTTGCGATTCCTTGGTGCCCCTGCCCCAAAGCGGACTGACCAGGGGAATCCTGGGAATTGTGGCCGATTGTTCAAGGGCAAGTCTCGGACATGTCTTAGCAGGCAAGTCAGACTCATGTCTTAGCAGGAGGAGTAAGTGGAAGGACAAAGAGGATGGGTCATGAGTCAAGAGAACAGGGTGGTTCTCCCACCGCCATCTTCGCTGGTGATGGAACCATGGCATCTACTTTGTTGTAGGATGAAGGACTAGAGGCACAGAGGGCCTGTCCTTCCTCTCCCAGAGCCTGGGCCCGGCTCTCACTACGGCATTTCCGAGGGACACAGCCAGACAAGGGGGATCTAGAGAATGAGATGAGGAAGAGAAAGGTACTTCCCATGAGACATGGGGACCTTTAGGATTTGCATGAATCAGAAAACCCAACTCAAACTAGCTTAAACAATAAAGGGAGTCGATGAACACTAATAACTAATTAAATAATAATGTATCCAAGGGTTCAGAAATGGGTCCTCAGGAATGGGCTGATCCAGCAGCTCAAGTGATCTCCCCGCAATGATGATTGAAAACTTGTCCATGGCGTCTTTGACACTGCCTTCAAAGGGAGCCTTCATTAGGGCTGCCTGGGTGGTGCAGTCAGCTGAGTGTCTGACTCTTGGTTTCCGCCCAGGTCGTGAGCTCAGGGAGGTGAGATCGAGCCCCACACTGGGCTCCACACTCAGCAGGGGGAGATTCTCTCTTTCCCTCTGCCCCTCCCCCATAAATAAATAAGTCTTAAAAAAAAAAAGAAAGAAAAGGAAGCCAAATCATCCTCTCTTTGAATGGTGAGCAAAGCGGGGACGTGAGAACCCAGCTGGGGAGTCGTCAGAGCCCCAGTGTCTGACCATTATCTGGATTCCTTCCAGAAGAGGAGCCTCAGAAAGCAGGGAGTCTCCAGGAGAGATCTTGGGGGCTGGCTGTGAAGGAATTCTGGTTTGGGAGGTACCGGAGCCAGGGGGCTGCGAGAGCCCTGCGACTGTCAAGCTCTGGAACCCTGCGGAGGCTTCCAGCACAGGGGCCTCTTGTGGCCAGGAAGAAAGGGACGGAGGGAAAGGGACAAAAGAGGGAAAGTCGGGAGCTGGAGGAGGATTGACTTGATTCAGGGCGTCAGCTCCCGCGGCCGGCACCCAGGGCCGGGGCGCCACCTAGTGGAGGAGTGTGGAACCCAAGATGCTTTTTTCTTCTCCACATTGTAAATTCCCTAAAATGGGATGCAGTTTAAACAGGCGACAACACAACTTCCAATTGGCACCATCGCAGATGTGATGACGCATGGTCCTGACTCCCACTGGTGGAGCCCTCCTGATGGGCTGCGCACAGGCCAGGCCCTTCACATGATGGTCTTCCTCGACTTACAGAAGAGGAAACGGAGGCTAAGAGAGGTGAAGTTACTTGCCCGGGCTCGCAGAAGTTGCCTGCAGAATATTATTCTTGTCCATGGATACACTGCCCTGCTGTCTTGATCTTCTGCCTGCAGTCACATGGTTTTGTCGCCACTGATGGCTGATGGCCCTCTGCTCACACCCCACTTCCCCATCAAATGCCATGAGCTCCTGGGGCAGCGCCTCCTGGGTTTTGTTCATCCGTTCATCCTCCCCCAAGCCTTGGGAGAGGTGTGCTATTGTTACCAATGTACCTGTAGAGCTGAGAGTTTAAATAGAGAGGCATCTACAAATCTTGTAAAATGACTAGGTAAGAAGAACCAGGGAGAACTGTAGCTGTGTTTTGCTGTTGGCATGGAGTGATTTATCTAACTTCCAAATGTCCTGGTTAAACATTTAAAATGTATTCTGCGATTTTAGTTCACGATATGCCCAAGGGAAAAAAATACTGCTTATGTGTATATGGTATGACCTTGATGTATACTTATAAACAGGTGAGAAAAAAGCCTGGTTTGTTCCATATGTAAGAGGTGAGCTCGGTGTGAATTGGGTACAGTCAGGTGGAGAACTTGACCTGAGACAGGCGGCCTTGGTTGTATTTGGATGGTGGGATGACCAACAACTTTTTTTCTATTTTTGGTTTCCCAGTTCTCTAAGTCAGCATCTTAAATACATTTGTAAGTCCAAAAAGGATTTGGAAATTAGGAAACAAGAAAGGACATTCCAGGCAGAGAAAAGCAAGAGAAAAAACTAGAGAATGGAAGTGGGGAATCACAGGCTTTGAGCCCTGACCCGGCCTTGGGTACCTGGCACCCAGCAGGTGCTCAGCACATCCTGGCTGCTTGGGGAGGTCCCGCTGGTCTGGAGGGCCTTCCCCACCAGCTGGGGCTGAAACCAGACTCACCTTCCATTAAGACCTGTTGGTTATGTAGGCCAAAGCCTCCATGCTTAAAATGCCAGAAGGGTCCCTGCCTGGTTGTGTACAAAGAACAGATGTCAGACTCTTGGGATTCATAAAGGCCATTCTTGCATTATGTGTCTAGATGGGGGGTTTTCCTTCCCGTTACCAAGACCTGCTGAAAGCTACCCTCCACGCCTTGCTTCTGAGGCACGTGGCTCACTGCACTGGGGCTGCTTCCTCTCACCATAGCACAATTAAACGTTGGGAGACATTAACAGCCCCAGCATAGGCAGTGCGATGAAGTGGGAAATTACCCAGGGGAGCATTTACTATGGTATGTGGGACCGTGGGGCAGTCTGTTCCCCTTTGGACTTTCTGTAGACAAGGGCTAGGCCAGATTAGTGGTTTTCACACAGTCTGGGGTTGTGAATCCCTTTATTCAAACAGAACACAAGGGGAAAGGCCCAAAGTTAAAAAAGAAAAAAAGATGCATCTGTATGTATGTCTAGATCTACATAGCAAAGCAGAGTCAAGCCCTTGCAAGGCTTAGGTTTCTTATCCAGTCCTTCCACAAAGGTGGGCACACCCACTGTAACTCGCCCCACTTAGGGCACTGCGGTGCAGTTTATAAACCGGTGGACCAGATCATCTGTGAGGTAGTGGCTTTCTGTTTTGCTGACTATGAATGACACTACATTTTACTCTGCAGCCCAGGACACAAACACACACATGAACACATGGGCACAGACACACATATCATCAAACAAGACTTAGCCTACTGCAATTCACCCTCAAATTACTATTTCTTTTTTTTTTTTTTCGTTTAATGCTGGTTGCGATTCAGTACATTTTACAATCCCTACTGGCTTTCAGCTTACGGGCTCCCAAAACCACTAGTTTCCACCTGAAGAGTACGACTGTTCCCTCTAGTTAGAGGAATCCACAGCCCTCTGCTCCCAGGCTGCTACTCCTGGGAGCATGTCAGCTTCTCCTCCCCTCTCATACACCTGCATTTTATAAAAGGACATCTTGGCAAAATCCCCTTATGATATACTAGACAGAATATTCAGAAAGACACTGGGTTTCGGGTGCCTGGGCGGCCCAGTCAGTTAAGCGTCTGACTTCAACTCAGGTCATGATCCTGGGGTCCTGGGATCAGGCCCCGTGCTGGACTCCGTGCTTGGTGGAGAGAATCTGCTTGAGGGTTCTCTCTCTCCCTCTGCTCCTCCCCCAATTCACACACTCACTCTAATAAATCAATCTATTTTTAAAAAGGGGCTGCCTGGGGGGCTCAGGTCATGATCCTGGAGTCCCAGGATTGAGTCCCCTCTGACCCTCCCCCCTCTCATAATCTCTCTCAAATAAACAAATAAATAAATAAGATCTTAAAAGTCAGTAAATAAATAAATAAATAAATACAAAAAGGGGGAAAAAAACAGGGCATCTTGGTGGCTCAGTTGTTTTAAGCATTTGCCTTCAGCTCAGGGCATGATCCCAGGGTCCCAGAATCAAGCTCTGCATAGGGGTTCCCTGATCTGCAGGGAGCCTGCTTCTTCCTCTGCCTGTGCTATCAAATAAATAAAAATCTTTTAAGTAAAAAGAAAAATACTGGTTCTTTGTCAGATGGCAGGAGGGACAATATAGCTAAACCTGCATCTACCCCTTACCTTAAGTAAGGCACACTCTGCCTAACATCCCGATCTTCTTTATAAAAGGGGTAAATTCTGTTCGGTCACAGCCCTCCAGCCCCAACCTCTGAAGTGGGTATGAGAGCACTACCAATTGCCTGACAATGAATTATTAGCTCTACTCTACAGACCCTGAGAGTCCTGGATCCAAACCTACAGAAATTCTGAAAAATTTCCATGCAGATACAAATCGGCTTCAAAGGATGTTGTGGTTTATCAACAGATGAAGACTCATCATCATTAGCCATTGGGGAAATGCAAATCAAACCCCAATGAGATACCACTTCACACCCACTAGGATGGTTATAATCAAGTGACAGATATGCAGCGCTGGTAAGGATGTGGAAACGTGGGAACCGTCATACACTGCTGGTGGGAATGCGGGAAGGGGCACCAGCTTTGGAATGGTCTACTGGTTTCTTAAAAAGTTAAGTCACCACATGACCCAGCAATTCTACTCCTAGGTATATATACACCCAAGAGAAAACATGTCCACAAAACTTCATGTGCAAATGTTCCTAGCAGCTTTTTCATAAGAGCCTCAAAATGGAAACAGCCCAAATACTCAACTGAGGAATGGATAAACAAATGTGACATATCTATACAAGGGAATGTCATTTGGCAGTTAAGAAAATGAGGTACTATGGTTGAACCTTGAAACATTATGCTAAATGAAAGACACCAGACACAGAAGGCTACATCTTGTATGATGCCAATGACATGTCCAGAATAGATCTATAGACAGGAAGTAGTTGCCAGGTGGCTGGGGCTGAGGGGACTGTCAGAAGAATGGGAAGGTACTGCTAATGGCCACAGAGGTTATTTCTAGGGCAATGGAAACGTTCTGGAATAGAAAGTGGTGGTGGTGGCACAGCCTGACGAACGTATTAAATACCCCTGAGTCACACACTTTAAAATAGGAAATTTTATGCTGAGTTACATCTAAAAAGTAAAAGGGAAGAAAATGGCATTGAATGGGGCTGTGATTGGTTAAAATCTTTCATAGGCACCTAAACTAAGAATTTTCATCACTAGAATGGATATATGTAATAGCGCTGAGAAAATGGGAATCTTTGTGCCATCACTGAATGATAAGTACCAATTAAAAAAAACTCTTGAAACCACTTTGAGGTGGATTCCACCATTATTTCCCTCATTCGGAAAGAGATGGTAGCACTTAGCTCAAGTGTACCTTGAGCAAGGTTATACAGAAAGCTAGGGTAGAAACCCGTCCAATGTTCTGTCCACTCCGAATTGTTGTTTGCCATGTTTATATCCCCAGTAGGCAAATACTCCTTTAGGGCAATAATCATTGTCTTTTTTTGTCCTTTTTTTTAAAGAGAGAGCAAGCAGAGGGAGAGGGAAGGAGAGAATCCCAATTACACTCCATGCCCAGCACCTGACATGGGGATCCATCCCATGACCTTGAGGATCATGACCTGAGCCGAAACCAAGAGTCAGACGCTCAACTGAATGAGCCACCCAGGTGCCCCTCTTTTGGTTTTCTTTACTTCAAACCCTATCTAGTGGTATTTGGCAAGTATAGCAACAAGTCAATTAAATCCATTCACCCATTCACCAAGTATCTGTGCTTCTACTATGTATCAGGCACTGGCAACAGAGTCACAGAACAAGACCAAGTTCCTAGGGACCAAAAATGTACCATTCCAGGTACTGATAACTGCTATACGTGAAAACAAGAGGGAGTTCAGAAAGATTGCCTGAGGAAATCACGAAAGGAAACAAGCCACAAGATCAGGAGGCGGTGTCTTCCAGGTTGAGGGAACAGTAGGAACCAAGGTCCTGAAAGGAAATCAACTTTGATGGGTATGGTGTGAGCCGACTGGAGGGTGGTGATGATGTTGGCAAAGCAGACTGAACCCTGTGCTGTCAGGTCCTGCAGGTCACAGTAAACAAATCTGGATTTGGGACGCCTGGGTGGCTCAGTTGGTTAAACAGCTGCCTTCGGCTCAGGTCATGATCCCAGCGTCCTGGGATCGAGTCCCACATCGGGCTCCTTGCTCGGCGGGGAACCTGCTTCTCCCTCTGCCTCTGCCTGCCACTCTGTCTGCCTGTGCTCACACTCACTCTCTCTCTCTCTGTCTCTCTGACAAATAAATAAATAAAATCTTTAAAAAAAAAAAAAAAATCTGGATTTTACTGAGGCAGAAAGCTACTGGAGGGCTCTGAGCACTACCATGACCTGGCTCGGGCCATTGGGAATGAACGGCCTTTGTGTGCCCAAGTGTTGGAGAGATGATACTGCCGACTGTACTGACTCCATTTTGAGGAAATGATGACAGCGGGGACTGAAATAAGGTGGGGTAAGACCAGAGGATGGCATTTAAAAATTCTACTTTGGACATGTTCCATTTGTATCTCTTCCAGACATCCAAACTGAGTTACCAGGTAAGCAGCTGGATAGGGTCTAGGTCAGGGTCAAATTTAGACTGCAGACAAACTTCACCCATCAACAAAAGATACCATTTAAGTCAAGGGAGTAGGGATTAAATGTAGAGAAAGCCACCAAGGACAAAGACAAACTTTGTGTTTGAAAGGAGCCAGGAGATACACAAGGACCAGCTGGTGAAATAGGAAGAAAACCAGTGTTGCATCTGGAAGGTTCCAGTGTTGTCTCCTAGAACCCAAGTGAAGAAAGTGTTTTCAACAAAAGAGTGAATAACTGAGCCCAATCCAGCCACGGACCAGTAAAGGATCAAGAACTGATCATTCAGAGCGCCTGGGTGGCTCAGTGGTTGAGCCTCTGCCTTCAGCTTGGGTTGTGGTCTCGGGAGTCCTGGGTGATGGAGGCCCGCATTGGGCTCTCTGCTCAGTGGGGAGCCTGCTTCCCCTTCTCTCTTCTCTGCCTGCCTGTGACCGCTCTGTCAAGTAAATACATAAAATCTTAAAAAAAAAAATAAAAAGAACTGATCATTCAGACTGGCAAAATAGGGGCTACTGCTAACCTTAAAAGCAGTTCAAGTGGAGGAACAAAAGCATATTGCGGGCGCCTGGGTGGCTCAGAGGGTTAAGCCACTGCCTTCCGCTCAGGTCATGATCCCAGGGTCCTGGGATCGAGTCCTACATCAGGCTCTCTGCTCAGCAGGGAGCCTGCTTCTCTCCCTGCCCCTCGCGGCCTGCCTCTCTGCCTACTTGTGATCTCTGTCAAATAAAGAAATAAAATCTTTAAAAAAAAAAAAAAAGCATATTAAAGGAATGGGGCAAGTGAACAAATGGGAGTGAATGAATGAATGGCAGGCTAGATAGGTACAGGGACCCCAGTAATTTTCACTGGTGTGCTCGCATTGGGAGGGATAAGTTATCAATAACCATTTAGAAATATTCTGTGCTTTTCCTACATCACAGAATTAAAAAAATCATAAGGATGTCACGCCGAAGATCTTGAAGCCTTTTGTTGCAGCACGCAGGTTAGATGCACTTATCCACCACACACTACCTTAGTTCACTTATAGGAGCAGCTTTATTTAAGTTTTGCCTCCTTACCAATCACTCTAAAAACCCACCTGTAAAAAAAAAAAAAGCTCCTTTATGTCCATATCCGTCAGGTAAAAACCACCCCACTGAGTCTTAAAATGTGTAGACGTTTCTTGTGGTTTCAACTGCCAAAAATTATCATCACATTAACTGCCCATGTGTCACCCTCCTCGGCTTAGAGTCATGATGTCAAAGATTCCCTTTTAACTTTTTTTTTTTTTAAATCACAGAGGGAGAGAGCGCATAAGCAGGGGCAGTAGTAGGCAGAGGGAGAAGCAGGCTACCCGCTGAGCAAGGAGCCCGATGTAGGACTCGATCCCAGGACATTAATTAGGACAATGATCTGAGCTGAAGGCAGCCGCTTAACTGGCTGAGCCCCTTGGGGGTTCCTACACTTAATTTCTATCTTATGTTGCTGTTTCACCTTCTACAAACCAACCCCAAGTTTCCTCAATTCATTTCGCTCTGCTAAATTTTGAGGGCAAAAATGACTTGCTTATCATTAAACACGCACAATCTAAGAGGGAGGCTGCTCCTGTCATTAGCCTTCCTTCCTTCCTTCACTTCCTGGAATGTGCCAGGTCCTTCTGCCTCTCAGGCTGTAAACAGATACTGCTCTGCTCGAAGTGCCTGGTTAACTTTGCCCTATCATGTATGCTCCAAATGTACCATACACTCTCCCTTCATAGCACTTATCACATTCATTATTAAAGATGGTAGAATAATTTCACCACCTTTTATTTCCCTTGTCCAACCCCCACTGTGCCAAAAAGTGCCATGGGGATAAAAACAGGCTTAACCGTAAGATTAAAAAAAAAAAAAAAAAAAAAAAGGTGGGTTCCTGCAGTATTGAGATGATTAAGTAAAGTGAGTGACCAACGTTTTTAAATTTAGAAATTTATTCTGTTTAATCCACAAGCTTTATATAGCTTTAGTTAAAAAAAAAAAAAAAAAACAAAAAAACAAAAACAAAAACAGTGAAAACATGACACTATTTCAAAGTCTGGGCCCTTCCAGCCTTCCAAATACGAGAGCTCTGAAAGTTGTATATACCAATTGGAAGAACAAGACAAAATTATGAATGGAGCCATGACATTTCATAAAACAAACTTTTATATAACTGAAGGATCCTTCCTGGGACTAGTTAA
>PISX010024666.1:0-27493 GCA_004024625.1 Mellivora capensis | reverse complement strand
CCAACAGTGTAGGAGGGTTCCCCTTTCTCCGCATCCTCGCCAGCATCTGTCATTTCCTGACTTGTTAATTTTAGCCATTCTGACTGGTGTGAGGTGATATCTCATTGTGGTTTTAATTTGTATTTCCCTGATGCCGAGTGATGTGGAGCACTTTTTCATGTGTCTGTTGGCCATCTGGATGTCTTCTTTGCAGAAATCTCTGTTTATGTCCTTCAGGGAGATTTTTATTCTAAAATTTCTGCGTAAGAATAAACTTTGTTTTATTCTTGACTAAGTTTTTCTTTTTTTTTTGTTTTTTCCTTTCCTTTTTTTTTTTTTAAGTAAAACGTTTTTCTGACTATAAAACTGAAGATATTGTAGGAATTTAGAAAACAAGGCAGACAGGGAACTGCATAAAATCGGGTAATGTAAACAAAATTAAAATAGAAGCTTTTACATTGTCTCTATCACATGTGCTTTATTATTTGTAACATAATCTAAAAGATTATTTTAGACCTATTTTGTCCCGATAGTACTTTGAACTTTTCCTGTAGCACTAGAGCTGGAAGGATCTTTTGAGTTCACTCAGACACAGACCTAGGTGAATTTAATTATTTGCCCAGAAGCTACAGGTTGATAGATGGGTTTCTCTTCTAGTTGCCAGTTTTTCCCTTTACCTCTCACTCTCTTCAAAGATAATCTTTTTTCCATGGCATCATCTTAATAACTATCTTTCCAAAAAATAGGCCCCTGTGTTCTTACTTCGAGTTGACATTTACTACTTTTCTCTGTTTAATAAATCGTATTCTAGTTATCCCCTTTCCCTCAATTTCCCATGTCCCTACTTTTTGTTTTTTTGGGTTTTTTTTTTAGCTGCTTCATATTCCCCTTGATGATGCTAGCTGTAGAGGTTTTATAGACTGGGGCAGGGCAGGGGACGTTCTGAGACTTGCCTGCTGTTGGACAGTGAGAAGCTGGGAAACTTGGTAGCCATGTTTCCTGCCTCAGGTTCAGGGCTGTTTCCCTGTTGGCTTGTAGGTTCTCTTCCCATCTTTGTAAGGTTTTTTGATTAACTTCTGGTTTGTGGTGTTTAAATGATGTTAGGTGGGGCCCTGGGAGTTTCCAGGAGCTAAGACCTTATGAAATAGGAGAAGCACCTTCTTCAGCCAGAATAGTTTTAAATTTCTCTGTCTTTGGGGAGCAGAGAGGAGGGGGAGATGTCCTTTCCTCTCTTCATTACTAATACCAGATTTTATGATAAATAATATATCTTGAGGAGTATCTTCATTAGTTGATAAACTTAGCTTCTTAGATCATAAGGAAGAAAAAAGCCACCCCTTTCAGTATTACCCCATTGTGTATCTTAAAAGCATTTGGTGTTGTGTCATACCAGTTTCATCATGCTTCCTCTTAGGCCATACAGTTTCCTTTTGGTTATATGACTCACGTTAGTGAAGTACCCCTAAAACTTTATTTAAAATAGACATAGCCTTGGGGTACCTTGCTGGCTCACTTGGTAGAGTGCGTGACTCTTGATCTCAAGGTTGGAAGTTCGAGGCCCATGTTGGGTACAGCGTTTACTTAAAAAATAAAAGAATCTTAAAAGTAAATTAAAAAATAAAATTGGCATAGTCTTTAAAATGCTGACTCCAGAAAATATTTTTAAATAAAATAGAGATGATAGCAGTATTGTGTTTTGGAGTTAAGAATTTCATATATTGCTTATAGCATTTCTGTTATTTCTGTCTGGATTTCTGACCGGTGAAATTAATTGGTTGGTCACAGTCTGTTTGGCTTGTGGAAGACTCCACTGGCATTTTGAAAGCACCTCTCAGTTTTGTGTTTTGTGGGGTTTTTTTTGTTGGGTTTTTTTTTAATATTTATTTATTTGATAGATAGAGATCACAAGTAGGCAGAGAGGCAGACAGAGAGAGAGGAAGGGAAGTAGGCTCCCTGCCGAGCAGAGAGCCCGACGCGGGGCTCGATCCCAGGACCCCGGGATCATGACCTGAGCCGAAGGCAGAGGCCTTAACCCACTGAGCCACCCAGGTGCCCCTCGCTTTTTTAAAGATTTTATTTATTTATTTGACAGACCGAGATCACAGGTAGGCAGAGAGGCAGACAGAGAGAGAGGAGGAAGCAGGCTCCCCGCCGAGCAGAGAGCCCAATGCGGGGCTCCATCCCAGGACCCTGGGATCATGACCTGAGCTGAAGGCAGAGGCTTAACCTACTGAGCCACCCAGGTGCCCCTGAAAGATTTGTCTCTTTCTTATTTATATTTTATTCATTCATTTGTCTGATATTAGTGTGGACTCATGGATATATATTTTATACTTTGGGTTATAATCCAATACTATCTTCCTTTATTGGCTTAGACGATTCTGTCAAAATGCCATTGTGTCCCCCCCCCTTTTTTTTTTAAAGATTTTGTTTATTTATTTGACAGACAGAGATCACAAGTAGGCAGAGAGGCAGGCAGAGAGAGAGAGGAAGAAGCAGCCTCCCTGCTGAGCAGAGAGCGCGATGCGGGGCTCAATCCCAGGACCCTGGGATCACTACCCGAACCGAAGGCAGAGGCTTTAACCCACTGAGCCACCCAGGCGCCCCTGTCCCCCCTTTTTTGAGCACTCTTGCTTTATGATGCTGTAAGATGCTCCAGGCTCATCCTCTGTTTTCCCGGGTATTGCCCTGGGATCAGCCTTTTCTCCAAGGAGCCCTGGTTCTTTTTACTGGAGAATGGTACGTAGAATTTAAGATCTGGATGCTGAGTGTCTCACTGGTACTGGGGAGTCATTGCTTCTAGACCTTCTTGTGGTTGGAGCTAGGTCATATGTGGGGGTGTGCCAAACCAAGTTTACACACTTTCTGTAATTGTATCTCTGTCCACTTGTATTTATATTAAACTAAACCCACGTTCATACAGATGTTTCTGACTAACCCCATACCACAGGGTTCATTTTTGGCTTTCTTATCTATAACTTTTCTTTTTGAGAGTGAAAAACCTGGTTTCATCCACCCTGTTTACTTATTTGTTTATTCCTAGTGTGGATGTAAAGCACTTTCAGAATTTGTAAGCCATACCCCTGTGAGAAATGCATGTACTACCTAGAGTGTAGTGTTATCCACATAGTGTAGATTCCACTTTTGATTTTTAGCATTCCAGATTTAATTTTTGCACAGTACATGCCTTTTCTTCTCTGATGCTGCTGCTTGTAATTCTAAGGGTGTGAGCTATCCATCAGTCTTTTTGAGTTGATCACCTTTGTCATTTTTTTTAAGCTTTTATTTATTTATTTGACACAGAGAGAGAGATCATAAGTAGGCAGAGAGGCAGGTAGAGAGAGACAGAAAGCAGGCTCCCTGCTGAGCAGAGAGCCCGATGTGGGGCTCTATCCCAGGACCCTGAGACCATGACCTGAGCAGAAGGCAGAGGCTTTAACCCACCGAACCACCCAAGCGCCCCAACCTTTGTCATTTTCTGAGGCTACTGAGATGAATTCTGTCTTGGGAGAAACGTAGAAGAGTAATTACCTACCCAGACACAAGGTTTCTCAGATGAACTTTCTGTTGCAGGTTGTGTGATTTCTCATTTTTTAAATACCAGTCACAGAGTTTCTATATTTACAGTAATACCTTAAAGACCATACTGCATTGTATAGTCTCTTTATGCTTACTGAGCATGTGAGCACAGGCAGTCCCACGAGGACCCTATCCCTGAGGTACCCGAATCCCTTCCTCTGGTTTCTGAAGAGTCCCGGCATTTCTCCACAACGTACTCTTGCCTGCCCTTAGATTTCTTTAGTTGGCAAGTTTTCTTTCATTTTAGTTAATTTATACTTTCAAGTGAAATGGCTTTTAGGGGGCTAGAATTTTACTAAAATTGAAGCTTTTTTTTTTTTTTTAAGATTTTATTTATTTATTTGACAGAGAGAGATCACAGTAGACAGAGAGGCAGGCAGAGAGAGAGAGAGGGAAGCAGGCTCCCCGCTGAGCAGAGAGCTCGATGCGGGACTCGATCCCATGACCCCGAGATCATGACCCGAGCCGAAGGCAGTGGCCCAACCCACTGAGCCACCCAGGCGCCCTACTAAAACTGAAGCTTTTAAAATTTTGTTTTATTTGGCCAAATAGAGAAGAATTATATATACATTTATGGCACTTGTATTTGATAAATTTATCTCTTTCTAAAGTCTTTTTATAAGCCTTTGCTGCAACTGTATTTTATATTGGAGAAATTTTAGTTTTTAAATTCTTAAAATCAAAATCTCTTTGGCATTCTAAAGAGATTCCTTCAGGTTCTATTTGTTTTCCCGTCCAGGAGATGTTTTAAAAATAGCTGCTTCGTGCTAATGTTGGAATGTTCCTAGAAAGTAAATGTGTTCCTTTGACTCTACAGTCTAGAGCATGTTTGGAGAGGATTCAGGAGCTGGAGGACTTGCTTGCTAAAGAAAGAGACAACTCTCGGCGCATGCTTTCCGACAAAGAGCGAGAGATGGCGGAAATAAGGGATCAGATGCAGCAACAGCTGAACGATTATGAGCAACTTCTAGATGTAAAGTTAGCCCTGGACATGGAAATAAGTGCTTATAGGAAGCTCTTAGAGGGTGAAGAAGAGAGGTAAGCACCTTAGGTGTCACTCTACCTCACAGTCTACATCTTGCCCCCACCCTTTTTATGTAAAGAGTAGTAACTAGGTTTGGGCCTTTGCAAAAATTTTATTTTAACATTTAAGGCAACTTTAAATATTTTCTCTGTTATTTTTTAACACCTAGGTGTAGCGGTAAATAGGTATGGATCATATTTCTACCAAAACAACAACAGATATTGTTTAAGCAGTATTATTATTATTATTTTAAGTGCTGGACTTTTGCAAGATATACAGTCTTTTTCTTGAGCTTTTGATTATTTAATATGTTGTAAAATACTTGATTTGCTGAAAGAGACTTTATAGTCATTTTTCAAATCAGGTTAGTGTTTAAGTCCTTTGACACCTGTTAGAAAAGTTTCAAAGGGAACGTGTCTGAGAATGAGAAGCCATTGAGTTTCATTGTTACATACATCATGATTGTAATTTTATAGAAAGAAAACACAGGTATGAAAAAATTAGGAAAAGCATATGAAACATAACAGTGGTTGTGGTGGGGATGGTGGTCACTGGGCTGATTCCTTCCCGTTTTTTTCCACACTTCCTGCATTATGAGTATATTCTGTTCCTAGGGAAAACATTCAAATTATTACTTTTTAAAAGAACATTGTAATGCACATTCTAGCACAAATAAACTTATCTTAGTTAAGATGTATATTGGTCTTGCACAGCACATCTTCAGTAATGTTTTGCTTTAGAAATATATGTGCAGGAAAAAGAAATGCATGTGCAGGATATTAATATCCTTGTTTCTAAAGTAGGAAAGGCACAGGTGTCTCATAAATGAAATGTTTGTTTTTTCCATGTAGACTGAAACTCTCTCCAAGCCCTTCTTCTCGTGTGACAGTGTCCCGAGCATCCTCGAGTCGGAGCGTCCGCACAACGAGAGGAAAGCGAAAGAGGGTCGATGTGGAAGAGTCAGAGGCGAGCAGTAGCGTTAGCATCTCTCACTCTGCCTCAGCCACTGGGAACGTGTGCATCGAAGAGATAGATGTTGATGGGAAATTTATCCGCTTGAAGAACACTTCTGAACAGGTGCAAAACAGACCCCCCTTTTTTCCAGGAAGGCTTTGCTAGCTGGTAGATCATTTTCCAGTTGTCTTAATTCCTCAGACTTCATTTGGATTCATTCAGTAGTCTTCACAAGAATGAGTTTCCCTCCTCCTTTTTACTTAAAATTTCTTGCAGCAGAGTATACATTCAAATAGGAGGAAGAGGAGATAGTACACTTAGTGGTTTAAAGTGTTTCTCCTTGGCATTTCTTTATGGAAACAGAGCTGTATTTCACACTTGGTCATTCTCACACAGTGGCCTTCTCAAGGATGAGGTACTGTTACTCCCCATGCTAGCCCAGACTTGTGGAAAAGTTGGAGTTGTGAGTGTAAATGGGAGAGATTCTTTCACAGCTGTTAATGTTGGTAAAGGAAGGAATTATGAGCCCAGACTCAGATATGTGCAGGGAGTATTTTTCTCTCTAAATGATTGAATGAACACTAATGATTTAATTTGTATGAAGAACAGTATGGGGCCCTATCTTGAAATTATTTGTTTAAAAGTAAACAAAATATTCATTGGGAATTCTGAGGTTTCGAGCTGGGGTCTTAGAGAGTGCAGTAGTGAAGGTCCTCCCTGGCTAGGCATCATGGAGCTGGAGGTCGTGGAAGGGTGTGAGATGATGCTGGAAGGCAGGTCTGAGGGTTCCGTGGAGATGCAGTGGGATGGATGTCACTTTCTGACGCATGTGTTCAGGATTTGTCACATGTTGTTTGTGAATATCACATCTTTTCTCCTCTGTCCTATGTGTGGATGAGTAAATGATTTGGCTGGGGAAAGGAAAGCTAGCGGTTCACATACTAAAGAGAACAGGCTCCGAGCCCTCTTAGTCACGACTTTAAAAGTAAGAGTAGTCTCTGCTGCTCCATTGTTGTAGTTTGGCTCTTTTTAAAAGGCATTAACAGCCCCTTGTTGAGTTACTGTAAAGCTGGCTTTCAGCTTGGTTTATTCTTGTCTTTGAGTTAGAGATGGGAATAGATTAGTGTATCTAGTTATTTTAAATAACCTGCACCCTTCCTCAGGTGCCAGGCAGCCCTTGCCAGCATGGAGGCAGAGGTGATAACCATCCCTTGGGACTGGTCATTGCATCACTGACCCTTTTCAGCTCCTTATGCTTTGAGGAAGGGAGGTTAAGTATGTGGCCCGAGAGGTGGCATAGAAGAAAACGGTTATATTTTCTTCCATCTGTTTTTAAGCTTATATGTCTATTTTTGTTTTGTTTTGTTTTGAGATTTTATTTATTTATTTGAGAGACAGAGCAAGAAAGAGAGAGCATGAGTCGGGTAAGGGACGGGGAGAAGCAGGCCCTCCACTGAGCAGGAGCTCGATGCCAGTCTCGATCCTGAGACACAATCCCGGGACTCCATCCCTGGACTCCAGTATCATGACCCAAGTCGAAGGCAGGCATTTAACCAACTGAGCCACCCAGGCACCCTTATGTGTCTATATTTTTAAAAGCTTAAAGTAATCAAATACTACATGTTTATAATTGTGATTATGACTGCTAGATTGTATTGTAAATTTCAAAGACTGACCCGATCTAGCAGTGAATATGAACCATTTAGTTTGGTTCACATCCCTTCTCTTCCAGTTTTGTCTTCTTTAAAATTAAGTACCTTAATATTAAAACTGCAGCATTGTTGAAGATACTGTTTTGCTGAATGACGAAACCATGTTTTCTTCTTATGGTAGGAAGATGTGAATCAAGTAAGCCACAGAGCTATCGTAGCTTAATTGTCTGTGTAAATTCATTTGATTATCCATCACTTTCTGTATACTTGATGTGACCTTGTTTTACTCTGTTCATGAATAGGATCAGCCAATGGGAGGCTGGGAAATGATCAGAAAAATTGGAGACACATCAGTCAGTTACAAATATACCTCAAGATATGTGCTGAAGGCAGGCCAGACTGTTACAGTAAGTGAATTTAATCATCATTTAATTTAACTTCACTGTCTTAACTAACAGTTAAAGTGACTCAAGAAAATTTTTGGCTTTTAGAGAAGCATTTTAGAAATGAGCATTAAAACATCTTTGACACGATTAGGGAATTGTAAGTGCTATTAAAGATTTAAAAAATTCTATCTTATTGAGAGAGGTAATTGACTATTAAAAGTGAAAGTATTGACCTTTGAATTCTTTTTATTTTGTCTACTCCAGTAGATATAAAACAGCTGTCTCTTCACTGATAATTGTTGTAGCCCAGTCTGATTTAGGAGATACCGCTTGGCATAAAGAACTATTAGGATAATCTGTCAGTGCTAAGGTATGCCTTCACATGATAGTCATCAGCCATGGGTGACCCTCAGCATCATCTGGGTAGTGTTCTGGTGTCCAGACCCCACGTCACCCTTAGTCACCATCTCTGGTGTTGGATTAGGGACTCACATTTTGAACAGAAATTAGTAAGTGATAGGTCCTGTTGTAAAGAATGACTTTTTAAAACCTATTTTAGAGAGGGTCACATGGTTTTTACATAGTATTCAAGTTTCTAGATTTATTTATTTATTTACTTTTGAAAAAGGATTTTATTTATTTATTTGACAGAGAGGCAGGCAGAGGAGAAGCAGACTCCCTGCTGAGCAGAGAGCCCGATGTGGGGCTCGATCCCAGGACTCCAGGATCATGACCTGAGCCGAAGGCAGAGACTTTAACCCACTGAGCCACCCAGGCACTCCTAAGTTTCTAGATTTTTTTTTTTTTAAGATTTTATTTACTTATTTGACAGAGATTACAAGTAGACAGAGAGGCAGGCAGAGAGAGGAAGGGAAGCAGGCTCCCTGCTGAGCAGAGAGCCCGATGGGGGAGCTCGATGCCAGGACCCTGGGATCATGACCTGAGTCAAAGGCAGAGGCTTTAACCCACTGAGCCACCGAGGTGCCCCCTAAGTTTCTAGATTTAAAAAGAGATGGGCTTTTTGGCACTCTGACTCTCTTGCAAGTTCTAAATGGTTCACTGTTGCTGTGTTCTGAAATGCCACATCTTTAATAGTTACTAAATATAGCATACTTTTTAGAGAAGTAGCTTCATTGAACAAATACAAAATTTCTTTACTTTTACTTAGTAAGTAGATTTTACGATGTATTACAAACAATGTGTTGATATAGATGTGAAAGAAGTCCACATTTTTATTCCTGAAAGATACAGAAGTAATGATCTCTTTTTATCAATTCCTTTTAAAAATACTAAACACATATTTTTAAAAAATTATTTTTATTAACATATAATTATTATATGCCCCAGGGGTACAGGTCTGTGAATCATCAGGCTTACACACTTCATTGCACTCACCATAGCACATACCCTCCCCATTGTCCATAACCCAGCAGCCCTATCCTTACACCCCCACACCCCAGCAACCCCCATTTTGTTTTGTGAGATTAATAGTCTTTTGTGGTTTGTCTCCTTCCCGATCCCATCTTGTTAAACACATACTTTATGTGTTCAAAATTTATGATTGATACACATCTTACTTAGTGTTAAAGATCAAAGGCTCAAACTGGTTAAGACTTCTTTAAATAGTGTGTCATAGAGCTTGATACCCACTGTGAAAATAACAGATGCTAATTTTGTAATGGTAAAAAATGGAAAAAATATCCTAACCACACTGTCCTTTCTTCTCTTCAGTAATTATTATATTGAGAGAAAATTGTTCAGTCCTATTATGTGTCTAATGGAAGCTGCATAATGTGATGGAAAGAATCTGACATTTTAATTCAGAAGATTCAGATTTGAGTGTGCTCTCTATCTCTCTAAAGTAATGTGAAACCATTATGCCAATCATCTGCTTTTTCCACTAGATGTTGTTCCTCAGGGACCAAATAGATATATATACTATAGGTCTAGTGGAGAACTCAATTATCATATGAAATGTAATTTATTCCTTCCTTCCTTCCTTCCTTCCTTCCTTCCTTCCTTCCTTTCAGTAGCTAGCATTAAATGAGATAAGAAGCTCTCTGGAACATGGTTGTGATAACTAATCTTACTATAAAATTGTACCAGACAATAGCAAAGATCTAAAATTCCAGAACAGAAATAAGAGAAATATATTTGAAATTTTCTTGTAGCCACATTAAAGAGAAGTAATAAAAGAAAGGTATGAAATTAACTTTAGTACTATATTTTATTTAACTCAATGTATCCAAAATACCCTTCTTTCAACATGTGACCAATATAAAAATGTATTAGCCAGATACTTTACCTTTTGTTTTTTCTTTTTTTCTTTTTTGGACTCAGTGTTCAAACTTACGGATATCCTCACAGTACATCTTCATTTAGACTGGTCACATTTCAGATGCTCAGACCATGTATAGCTGGTATATTGAATAAGGTAGCCCTGGAACAGAATAGTTTTAGATTAAATGACCCAGTAGGATTACCAACATTTTATGATTATTATTAACACTAAACCAGCTATGATTCTATAGGAACCATGGTGAAAAAGTGTTGCTTAAACTTAGGAAAACACTAACATTCCACATGACCTAACATCCCAGATCCAATTGCTTTTTGTTTTACCTCAGTAAACACTCCCTGTCGCTTCCTAGTTATAATGCTGATGGAAGATCTCTCAGCTTTAGGTGGGCATCTGAAGGGGACAGGCTCCCTTCTAATCAGAAATTCATAGATTTTTCTCCCAACTTAAAAAAAAAAACCCTGCCAATACTATTTCTAGTCTACCTGTTGCCATCATGTGGCCATTTATGTTGTGAAATAATTTGGGGAATGTAAAACTTTGCTTTTTTCATAGGTCTTTTAGAAACCTTAAGACCAGGTAGTAGCCGGTAGGTAGTATCCCTACAGATGAGGACATTGAGGCTGGTAGAGTTGTAGTGATTGGTCCAGGGTTCACACCTAGGTTTTCTGACTCACATTTTCTACACTCTACCAGTACTCTTGCCAATAAAATGCGTTAAAAATATGGTAGAATTCCCTTGGTTCTGAAAAAGGAAAAGCAGTTGTTTGTTTGCCTATTTCAGTAGTAGTCCTGCTTATCATTGATTAATGGGTTATTTGTTCATTCCCTGCATGCATTGTGGAGTTTAGCCATAGACACTCCTGGGGTATTGTGACACTGCCCCTCATTGGAGACATACCAGTTTCTATAAGAATATTCTAGATGGGCTGTCTGCTGCAGATTTTTGAGAGGAATTAGTAGGATCTCTTCATTGACTGCTCTTGACAGCTGGAAGATACTGTTGGAGTGGGTCAGAGGGCTCCATTCCGGAAGAATGGCCCATAAAACCCCTAACTGGGTGCTGACAGGGAGAGCTAATCCTTGCTCAGTGACCCAGTCCTGCTGTGTGGTTAATCCCTTATTCTTCGCAGCAATCCCGCTTCTGTCCTATTTTATGGATAAGGAGAATAAGGCCACTTGCACACGTTTAGCTGACATGTTGAGGGTTAGGAGGTGAATGTAGACAGTGTCACCTCAGATCCCTGGGCATCAGCATTCCCATTTATTGGATAGGGAGGCTGGGGCACGGGTAGTTCCTACAGCGAGTCTGAAGCTGGGACACAGTTCTGAGACTTAGAATTAGGGGTTCAAGGTTCTTCATTATGTTGCTGTCACGAAGATTTGGGAGGGCTGGATTCTTGGTGGTTTGATGTCCTTTCTTTTTTCTAGATCTGGGCTGCAAATGCTGGTGTCACAGCCAGTCCTCCCACCGACCTCATCTGGAAGAATCAGAACTCATGGGGCACTGGTGAAGATGTGAAGGTTATATTGAAAAATTCTCAGGGAGAGGTAAGGCCATTTTGTCAGTACCACTCCAGTGTCTGTTCCACTTGAAAGTTCTTTGGGCAAGTGTGATTTCTTTTCAGCAGTCACATTGAAATGTGAAGTAACTGCTTGCTTACACCAGGCCAAGGCTGCTGAGTAAATCAAAGTGAAGAGGACTTCACATTTTAGGAGTGAAATGGGAATGTATTGTGGAGCACTGAACATGAGCACAGGCTCCAGTTTCTGCCTCCATTGCCCTCTGGGTTTGTGACTTTTGGCAAGTTCCTTCGCCTCTCTTAGTCTTCTCATTTCGAAATGGAGGATAATAATAAAGCAAGTCACAGAGCTGTGATAATACTAATGTAATGAGTATAATATAAAAGAGATACTCATTGGGAAACACTCAGAATGTATATATCTGGCCTTTGGTAACTATGTTATTAGCTATAAGCTATGTTCCTGGCTCTCAGAATGTTTGTGGAACTCTTGAGTTTAAAGATTTTGGAGTGTACATCTGCTTGATGGCTGTGTTTTCAACATGTCAGTCCTAGATTCTTATCAAAGAATGTTCCCTACCCTTACTGTCCCATCAAGACTCCCATGCCATATGTACGCATGCATACCTGCCCCCCAGAAATGGGGCTCTGCCAGGGAGGGAGTGGGTGCAGGTCCACTTGCAGTTTCCCCTTTGGGTTTCTTTCTTTGCTCCCGTGATGTCAGCTGCAGACCTCTTAACCCTGTCTGGTGCTTGGCCCGTTGGTCTCTTTCACTAGAGTCCTAAGCACATCATGGGCAAGAACCCAATTCTGATTTTCCCTGGCACAGAATAGGCCTTCAGTAAGAATTTCCTGGCCAGAAAAAAATTGTAAAAATTAAACACAGACCCTCCCTTAAGTTCAGAGAAATAAAGTAACTAACAGCATCTGCTGTGGGTGTTTGCATTCCGAGTCCCGTGCCTGGCGGTCTTCCCGTCTGTCCCTCACCAGGGGCATCTGCTGGTCTTTGGACTGCTCTTTTGTCTGGAATCCTTGTCTACCGGGTGAGGAGTTCCCTTGATCTCAGGCAGAGCCGGGAAGGGAAATGGCCTGATTCTTTCACTGTCAACCTCAGCACAGTTGTGTGAGATTTGGGGGCGGCTCTGGGGTATTCATCCCTGATACTCGGCCTGGTTCTCAGGGGAGCAGCGTTGTTGACCCATGCTGTCAGTCACCTGCAGGCTTCCTCCTGATCTCTGCGGAAGCCCTTGCTTGTTTCTGTCTCTGCACGTTGGGGTCCTTCCTCTGTGGCCACCACGGCTGCCCTGCTGCACGGATGGTGGCTCTGGTGCTGGGCGCTCCCCTGATGTCGGCGTTGGCAGAACACGGCCCTCTCCACACGTGGCTGAGTGGCGATCTGCTCAGGTCCAGAAGCCCTGTGATGGGGGGCCCTGGCAGATGCAGCAGGCTTTAGTGAGCCCTGGGATCCAGGCCTCATCTTGCCATTTGTTTCTCTGTGAAAATGTGCTCAGGGTACAAGTGATCCTGTAGGAGTTTAGAATGTAGCAGGTTGAAAATCCCCCAAAATATCCCCCTTCTCTCTCTGCCTGCCTCTGCCTACTTGTGATCGCTGTCTGTCAAATAAATAAATTAAAAAATCTTAAAGAAAAATTAAAAAAAAAAAATCCTCCAAAATAGATGGTAGATACCGTGATGGGGATGGGGCTTGAGGTGGTATTAGAGTGACGTCTCCATAATGCTAACTAGAGCTAACTAGAGCTCAGGTTTTCCTTCATAATTTAAATCTGTGAATATTAAATTATTTGGTTGGTTGGTTTGTCTGTTCTTTTTAACCAACTTCTTTCTGTCTTCTGCTAACTGGGCTCTGTTAAGTGGCTTCTATCAGAAATGAGGAAGATATCATGAATACAATTTTGGGGTTTTTTTTGTTTTTTTTTTTAAGATTTTATTAATTTGACAGACACACAGCAAGAGGGGAAACACAGGGGAGTGGGAGAGGGAGAAGCAAGCTTCCCGTGGGGCAGGGAGCCCAATGTGGTGCTTGATCCCAGAACCCTGGGATCATGACCTGAGCCAAAGGCAGCTGCTTAATGACTGAGCCACCTAGCTGCCTCATGAACAGTTTTTACATCTGTGGTTGTCAGACAAATACATTTGGTATTTATTTCTTTAATTCTAAAACTGTTTATTAGTAGGTCCCAGGCCATATTTGCAACAATCCATAATTACTACCATAAAGACCATTGTTCTGTAGGATTGTAGATAATTAGCTTAAGTCAGTTTAATTTTTTATGTAAATTTTCCTCTTGCTGAGGCATTGGAAGTGTCAGAAAATGTAATTAAATTGTCTGTAATGGGACTATACGGGCTCACACAACCAAAAACCCAGAGATAGTGGACTTGATCCAGTGGCTTACCCAGTGTCCTCAAGGATCCCCTGTGTCCCTGTTTTCTGAGTGTTTCTTTGGTTGAGGCAGGATGAGTGCCGGATGCTCCTGGAGGTGCCTTGTTCAAGGTTGGTTCTTTGTGGGAAAGAGCTTCGTCCCCCGTGAGTTTTCCCTCTGGGGCTTTACTTATGTGGTACCAGCCTGAGTCACAGGCTCACCTCTGAATCGGTCCCTGGAGTCTGGAGGACAGAGTTAGTTTGAGCTGCCTTCTCCCCTCCAACAGCTCGATCTTGCTCTGTTCCTGTGACTATGTGTCCCATCTCTCTGGGAGAGATGGGGACCCAGCTAAAACTGGGAGCTTTAACTGACAAATGAGGATGGGAATAGTGGACAACTAAAAACAGCAAATGTTGACATGCTAAAATAGAATCTCTGTCTTTCTTTCTTTTTAAGATTTTGTTTATTTGTTTAGTGGAGAGAGAGAGAGAGAGCACAAGGTGGGGGAGCGGCAGAGGGAGAAGCAGGCTCCTGAGATGCAGGACTTAATCCCAGGGCCCTCGGGTCATGACCCGAGCCGAAGCCAGAAACTTAACTGACTGAACCACCCACCTGTCCCTAGAATGTTTTTTTTTTTTTTTTTTTTTTTAAGATTTTTATTTTTTGTCAGAGAGAGAGAGAGCACAAGCAGGGGGAGTGGCAGGCAGAGGGAGAAGCAGGCTCTTTGCTGAGCAAGGAGCCTGATGAGGGACTCCATCCATCCCAGGACCGTGGGATTATGACCCGAGCTGAAGGCAGATGCTTAACCCACTGAGCCACCAGGGCGTCCCTAGAAAGTTTTTCTGTGAGGGAACTAAGAAAGCAATCTCTCTGTACCTTCTGAAATATAGTCATAACTGAAACTTTTGTATATGTGAATGACAACTTACGTGTACAGAGATATCATAGTCTAACCGTCGGCTCTTCCACCCACAAAAACCGCTCTGATCTGTATGTAACATTTGCTGATCTCTGTGGTGTGGGTATCCCGCGCTACCACTGTGGTGACTTCAGGGTGTCAGCGTGTCGTGACCGCGCAGAGCTGGCAGAGGTGAACATGTCAGGGAGCGCTGGCTGGCTTCAGGACACTCCTGAGTTGTGTACCTTTATGTGTGCAAGGCTTTAATAGGGACCAACTGATAGTATGTTTTGTAGACAGACTATGTGGGTCTTTTAGGTCACTTGATAGAGTTCAGTATCTTGCTGAGAGGAATTTTTTTTGATAAAGACATTTCTCTATTAGCACCTTGACTAATAACAATTTCCTGGGCCTCAGCCTCCCAACGATTTTTGGTTTATGATTTTTCTATCAATTTTTAACATTTAGCACACTCATTTTCTATACAGGCTTTCTGCATTACATTAATTGGTTTTTAAGTGTTGTCAAATGAAAAGTACTTAACCATATGCTTACATTAAAAGTAGTTAAATTGAATTAATTTGTAATTGGGCAAGTTGTTGGGCAAGTTGCTTTTTCTGAGTTTCGCATTTGAGGACAATATTCTTATGTCATGTACCTTAAGAGCCCACATTTCCAGATGAAGTGTCTACATTGGTCACCAGCTGCCTGAGCTGGAATGTAGAAATTCTCTAGCAGATTTTCTTTGACTTTTCTTTCCTCATTTTAGGATGAATTTTGGAAAACTGGGTACTCTAAGAGCTTTCTGAGAATTCTTTTTCTGTTTTGTATGCTGCTATCCCCCAATTGATCTCTTACTTCAGAGCATTATAATTGACCTAAAGATTCACATGCTTTTTTGTCTGTGTGGGTTTGGTCAAAGCAGGCTGATATTTATAAATGGCTATTTGTGTGTGTAGACACTGACCGAGATCCCAGAACTGAAGTTTCTGACTAATGGAAACTCTCAGAATAATCCATCTTATTTGTCCATGCAACAATAATCAAAATTCCCCAGAAAATACTAGTGTACACTTTGCTTCATTTATAAAATATATCCTTGGACATATTTATTTGTATGACACGGTTTTTGTTTTGTTTTTTTCTTTGCCATTTTAAACTAGCTGGTTGTATGTTAGATTCCAGATAAGCTTTTACTGACGTAATCTTAGCATCTTCATGCATGGAGTTCTCTTTCTTGAGTGACCTTAGGATCTGGTACAGAGTAAAGTGAGCAGCTCTACGGCTCTCTGTGGGACACACTCATGTACTTGCTGGTCAGCCTTTTGCTTACACAGACACAGCTGCATTGTGCGAGTCAGCCTTCTCTCCAGGAGAGTCAGCTGTACGCGAGCCTTTCGGCAGGGAATGGACATTGTTCATTCTGTCTTAGCTCCAGTGAGTGACGGGCCTGTTTTCTGTGTGGAATACCTTGGAGCTTCTCCACTAATGTGAAGAAGGGAGGGCTCATCTGTCTTGATTCCATTTCCCAGGAGTGACCAGTTGCTGAAGGTGGACTATGGCCACCATGGTCCCCGAGATCACAGCATTTGGCCTTCATTGTCATTTTAGTCAGCATTTATTTAGTACCTTCTTTCTGCTAGGAGCATGGATCTTGAAGCTGAAGTCTTAGGGAGTGTTAAAAAGAATCCAGTGTGCCACAGGGTTCCCAGAGCTCTTAGTAACAGAACGGAATCAAAAGCATTGGAAACTTTGCAGCAGGTGTTTCCCATTGGACACCAGGAGCTCCCCTCCAGGGAATATTGAAGATCTCAGAACTGCTAGCAGTTATGCAAAATTTCCTGCACAGTAGCTAAAGCTTTCGAGGAACCACTGTTTCCTTCTTAAAAAAATAATCCCTACTGTAGGAAAGGTGCTCTTTCTAAAAGTTCGGCAAAGCAAAGTTCCCTCTCTCTGACTGCCTGTGTGATTTTTCAGTATGGTTTTAACTTAAGTCGGAGCCACTCTTGTTTTCAGGAGGTTGCTCAGAGAAGTACAGTCTTTAAAACCACCATACCTGAGGAGGAGGAGGAGGAGGAAGCACCTGAAGTGCTTGCAGAAGAAGAACTTTTCCACCAGCAGGTATTACTTTCGCATATTTAAGTTTTATTGACAGAAATATGGAAAAACCAAAATCAATAGTGAGGTGTGTTTTTTTTTTTCGCCTACTTGCTGAACCATGTAAGTGATTGGCCAGTTGGAGTTGGTTTGTTTTTCCTGAGGGGATAGTCAGGATAGCACATTAGAGCATGGGAGAAAACACTAGCACGTCTTTTAAAACATTTGTTTTCTAATGATATCACATTTCAGTTTTGTTTTATAGTGTACCTAGTATGTTCAGGTAGGGCCTGTATATCACTTATAAATATGTATATATGGGCTGGAATGCATGCTCAAAAAAGAGTTCTGTGAGAGAGAAGTTTAGATCACTAACTAGAGTATCTGCGTATAAACTTTAAAAACCAGAGTAATATTCAACTGCAGTGGGAAACAAAATCCTTGCTATATTAGATTTCTAATCATCTAATTACAAGATAGATTTTAGCTGATGCTTGGGCTTTTGAGAGCACTTGAAATAAACTCCAAATTTGATTTTAATTAATTAAATTGGAATTATTAATAAGTAATAAGCATTCAGTTTATGTTCTCAAGCTGTTTGAGTCAGATGATTAATCAGAATTCTTACCCTTATCCTTGTAAGACTTTGTGTCTGCAGATTTATAAATCTCTTTGTTTTACTTCACTGGCTCCAGTCCTACTCCAAAAAACATTCTTGTGTGTGGTTAGCCCCCAGGGTTGAGAACCACTGGAAGTGGGTTGTATGAGGTAGAATGAAGTTTTGCATACTTCCTCATACATTTTGGAGGACTATTTAAGAACAGATACTTTAGGTTTAGCTTGAACAAGAAAACAAGGACAAGATCCATTTCCTACCCTTACTGGGAAGCATTATAACGGCTGGAAGTACAGTAACAGCGTAGGAGAGGTCTCAGTGCGGGGCAAGTGGCTCACAGTAGGAGTTGGAGCAGGCAGATGCCAGAGACGAGGCCACCGGAAGAGTTAAGATCTCCGGGAAGTGTGCTTGTGTGGTGTTCTGAAGGACTGGCAGTGTTCTGAGTAGTGAGCACAGGCATTGGTGTCTGCGGCTCTTTGAGTACATGTTGGCAGCCTTAACATACACCCCAGAGCTTAGTGCTATAGACCAGTTTCTTACTTGCCGTGATGGTAGTTTGACTGGGCTCAGCTGGGCACTTAGTTCTTTTGCTCCACGTGATGGAGAGTGAAGTTAATGCTGCGGTTGCATTCAGCTGAGATCATAGCTGGGGCTGGAAGGTTCTCCCTGTTTCTCTCCATGTTCCTTTATCTTTCAGTAGTTTAGCCCAAGCTTAATTATAACATAGCAGCTGGCTTCCAAGAGGGTGGAAAGGAGGGTAAAAGGAGGGTGAAAAGGATCTCTAAAAGGCAGGGCTCATATTCTCATAGCCAAAGTGAGTCTCTAGGCCAGGTAAGAGTAAATAGTCTTCAGCTCTTGATGGGAGGAGTGGCAGAGTCTGTGATGGTCCTTCGTTCACCACAGGGGATGTGTCAGGACTTGGGCGCCAAGCATATCTGTCCAGTTGTGTCGGAGGGTGTGTGTCAGACATACAGGAAATGGGGAGCTTGGCGGTACGTGTGCAGTCGAGATGTCTGGGCAGGTAGCATCTGCACACTGTGGAGCCAGGGAGACCCTGAGACCGAATCCGCGATCGACTCGAGAAGGCAGACTGCAGAGACACGGAGGGACTGTGTGAGTGGAGGTTCATGAGGATGTAGGGACTGAACTTGAATGGGGAGAGAAGGAAAAGAGGTCAGATGGGTGAGGCTTTTAGCTTTTGTGATCAGGGTAGGTAATGACTTCAAGGTTTAAAAGAGGGAAGATGAAAGAGTAGATATTTTGACTTTGTATTAGAGAATTGGTCCAGTCGCCTTTCGAATTGATTAGAGGGGGTTTTTGTGTGACCTTCAACAAGCCAGTTTCAGCCCGGTCCGGCAGTAAGTCACAAGTCAGACTGTGAGGGAGAGAGCCATTTTGACTTCACATTTGAGGGTGAAGCCAGAGCACGTGCTCTGGGATGTGTAAGCAGAGAACCCAGCCCACCAGGGTTCCTGATTTTGGTTCCATAATGGAACCTGCTGACCTCCTGTTTCCCAAGTTATAAAAGGAGGTTATTTATTGAACAGCAGCTTTCAACTTCAGCTGCATATTATAATTACTTAGGGAGCTTTAAAATTACATATAAATAGATATACTTCCCCATTTAAATGAGAAATTCTCATTTAGTTGGTCTAGGGACCTGGATCAGATTTTTTTTTTAAGCTCCTCCAGATCCGAATGTGCAGCTGGAGTTCAGTGTCGCTGTTCTAAAATTTGTTGGAACGAGTCTGTAAGAAAAGGTTAGAAAAGGGTACGTGAGAGATGATAAGGGTTCATTTGGAGTCAGGTAATATGGATTTGTCCTGTCTCTGCCTTAGTTGAAAGTAGTGTTATCTACTTTCTTAGCACTGATCTTTCTCCTTTGCCTCATCAGGGAACCACAAGAGCATCCAACAGAAGCTGTGCAATTATGTAAACTTCTCAAGTCAACGGTCTTCCTCCAAATAAAGAAGTATGGTATTCCTTACCAACGTGCAGTGCAGAGCCTTCTCAGAAGCACAGAATATTTTTGTATTTCCTTTATGTGAATTTTTAAACTGCGAATCTGATGGCCTTAATTTCCTTTTTTGACACTGAAAGTTTTGTAAACGAAACCATATCCATACACTTTGTTGCAAGATGTGAATTATTGACACTGAACTAACTGTACTGTTTGGGAAGGGTTCCTCAAATTTTTGACATTTTTTTGTATGTGTGTGTTTTTTTAAGTTCTTATGAGAAGGGGATGGGAGGGTAAATCAACCACTGTGTGTCTGGGTATGATCTGAAGATTGCTCCATCTAGATTAGCAATCTGCTCTTGGTCACTCTCTGCTATATATAACGGTGCTGTGAGGGGGCATTTTTCAATACATCGAACTTTTGTACTGAATTTTTATAATAAACAATCAAGGCTACAAAAATTTTTTTTAATAGAAAAGAGAAATTTTGTAAGAAGGCAATATTAACCTAATCATCATGTAAGCACTCTTGGATGAAGGATTCCACAAAACTTTGTTTTATGGTTACTTCTTCTCGTAGATTCTGAATTCATGCGGGGATGGGGGGTGGGAGGGAAGGGTTTCTCTTAAAACGCATTAGCTGTGTTTTTAAAGATAGTGTAACTTGCTTTAATTTCCTATGTTACATTAACAAATAAACGCTGTTTTAATATTAATCTGCTGTCTTTTTTAACTTTAGTTAAATCCCGATGGGGGCGGGGAATGCTATCTTGGTTTTGCTTTTCATAAAAATAATTTGGCTGCTTGTTTAAGGTAGTTGTTTCTTAAAGCTTTGATGATGAGGAAGATAAATAGACTGTATTTGTGTTCTGGTGTCTTCCTTGCCCCTTTTCAGTACTCTGTTGTCATTACTAATGGTAGTAACGATAATAAGAGCAGTGATAATAGCTAAGGTTTTGGAGCCAGGCCTTGTGCGCAGTGCTTTATATTTTCGAGCTTATTAACAATAAGACCTTCCAAAATCTCTTCACATAGGAAAGCCAAACAGGAACAGGGACAGTGGCAAAGGATGCTGAGGAAGACATTCCTCTCAAAGGAAGAAGATGGAGATAATACCTAGAATCTAGTTTGACTGTCCTGTAAAGTAGAGAAGAGATGCTGAGTAACAGGGACCTTCTAGAGGGTGAAGGTGTGAGTGCTCTGACATAGGCAGGTGTGTGCCGTGGGCCACTTGGTTGTCTGTGGGGGTGACTAGGCCGTCATTTTGTTAGGGGCTTGGGCGTTTTTGTCATGAGATTGCTTTAGCCAAGTGTGTTCATCTTAGAGAAAGTGGAAAGTCTGGACAATCCTTAGAATGGACAGATGATCAATTTCGGAAGCCAACCCAGAGTCAGTGTTTGGTTTTCCCTTAAAATATTCCTGCGGGAAGCTGTGCAAAGACTACCAGCTTTCCCTTGAAAATAACTCACAAAGTCTCAAAATTACTGTGCTCTGCAGATTTACTGCAGACTCTGGTGTCGTCACAGACACAAGATAAATGCCAGGGAGGATGCTCTGTCTGGTGAAGCAGATAAAATGATCACTTCTCAACACAGATGGATCTTCAGTATGAGAATGGCCCTGTGGATGGCCAGCCGTGGCTTGGAACCGTTTTGCCACAAGGTGGGGTTCTTGTCCTCAGAATACACTCGGGATACTTTACTGCTGGGTAAACGAGGTGCTGGAAGGCACACTTGCAGGAGGTAGGCGTTAGGAAGCATTGGTGCCTGTAACCTGGACACATGGTGCCTGCTCCAATGACACATGTCCATCTCGTGAGTTAGAGTGAAAATCCAGGCCCTGTTAGCACAGGGTGTGATGTCCCTGGACGTGTAGCAAGCCGGACACTTGGGGTTTACTCAGTCTGACAAAGTTGAGACTAAATTGAGGTTTTCAGGAAGCGAGCAGCGCTTGTGCCTGTCCCCGGTGAGTGGGAGAGGCAAAGGGTCCGAGCCCCTGTTGCCCCTGCATCTTCTCTGTGTTGCATTTGAGGAGCTTACGGGTATGTTTCTGGATTATCGAACTATTTTACAAGCACGTAATTTCCCCTTCGTTGTGTCGTTGGTGTTCTGGTTCCACCACTATTCTTGTTCTTTGTTTGTTTAAGTAGGCTCCATGCATAGTGTAGAGCGCAGTGCGAGGCTTGAACTCATAACCCTGAGATCAAGACCTGACCTGAGACCAAGAGTTGGGTGCTTAACCGACTGAGCCACTAGACAGGGATTTTATTCATTTGTTCGTTCATTCATTCATTCATTCATTCCTCTTCTGTGTAGGTCTCGTCTCTGTGTTCTTCATTAAGAAAATTCAGGGTGTTCTTATTTTGTTGAATCATCTCTTTCCTGTTCACTGTTCTTCCCTTTGGTGATTTCTTTTAGATTTATATTTAACCTATTCTCCTTCATATCTTTTTTGTTTTAAAGATTTTATTTATTCATTAGAGAGAGAGCAGGAGAAGCAGACTCCCTGCTAGGCAAGGAGCCCGATGTGGGACTCGATCCCAGGACCCCGGGATCATGACCTGAGCTGAAGGCAGAGGCTTAACCGACTGAGCCACCCAGTGCCCCCTTTCATATCTTTTACATTTCTCTGTGTTGTATTCTCAGTAACTTCTTGGTATTTACCTCACTGATCTTGTTCTCAGCCTTTTTTTTTTTTTATCCTTGTTGAATTTGTAATTTCATTGACTATACTTTTCATTTCTGGAATTATCTTTGATTCTTTTTCAAATTTGCCCCTTTTTCAACTCTTCCTTTTGTTTTTCTTCCTTTTAAAGAGTCATTCTAATCACACTTGTTCTATAGTTTCTCATCTATTTCCCTGAGTTCTTGAAATTATAATTTTTCTGTTAGCTGCAGAGAAAGAAATGGTTTGCTTTGTCATAGGGTTTTTAGGGTTGTGAACTTTTCTCCAGTAGGGATTGTTTATTTTGTGAGTGGTTTGTGTCCCTACCGTACAGAGTAATTTGGGGGTTTCCTGTGCCAACTCCCCAGTGATGATAGTGGACTGGACCTTCGTTGCCATTTACTCCTATTGCGGTGGTGAAAAATGCTCTCGGCTGCTGGTGCGTGGGTCATCTTGGTTCCTTAGAGGTCGCTTGTACCTGCTTCCTCCAGTCCCCCATCAGAAGTTTGGCTTCGCTCTGGGCCTGCCGGCTTGCTGTAGTGGGAGGTGTGGGAGCACCTGTGGTTGTCAGCCTTTTGCAGCGGGCTCCCTTCTGGGTCCTGCCTGTGAATGGAGCATGTGCCGTGTTTCTTACCCCGACCTCCATCCCTACACTGAATGCTTGCTCCTTTATGGCACGTAGGTAGTTTTTGTTCTTATTTTAAGCTTGGCTCTATATTACAACAGAGATTTAGTTACAGTTTATCAGGTTTACCCTGAAAGAAGCAGTGCTCCTTGCCGGCCTCCGCCACACATCAGTACAAACATCGGCACGCTTATTTGCATATGTGTGTGTATTTTGAGAGATGATTATTCTAAATCATGTTCCTTGTGGTTTCAATTTCTCACCCACCATCCCTTCCATGAAATCTTAAATTACAAAGAAAGTTCTTTGAATGCCCTTTCTTTTCCTGGCCAAATCACATGTTAAAAACAAAATGGGAAATTGAAAAGGATCTTTAAATAACCCCTGCTTGTGAATCACTGACTTCTAAACAAAATGCAGATCTTTTTAGTTCTGTTTCGGGAAAGAGCAGCATGGGAATGAATTTTAGGAGGTACCACCAAAGGAGAATGACTTGAACCTCTGACTCCAGGTTCTGGTATTTCCACGAGAGTTACCTGGGAAAACCCAGAATTCTGAAATGGGGAAGACTCCTTCCCTCTCCTGCCGGAAAGGAAAAGGCACAGAAGGACACAATATTTAGTATTATGTGTTTCTGCCGTTTGCCTGTCTTACTAATGAGATACTCAGAACTGAACTGATGGCAAAATACATGTACAACTCACAGACGTATTTCAAGGTGTTGTAGGGAGAGTTTCACGTGAACGTGAATGTGCTGAATGGGGAGAGTCGCTAATCAGCGGTGGACGGTAGGGGGAGTAGGCGTGGCTTGGTCGGGCAGACTGAGGGTGGAGGTGGATCAGAGAGGCTGACTCAGAGAGACTGAAGGTTGGCTAGTCGGCCCTGGAGGCCCCACACTTAGTGTGTGAAATCCCTCCCTGCCCCCCTCCTACTGTAACATCTTTTCCTTCACTTCCAGCAGCACAGTAGATCCTGTCTTTTGCTGACTTTTTTCCAGAGGCACAAATGCACCTCAGTGTGAGGAGGCAGCCTGTTCAGTAGCTTAATTACTTTCTGACGATAAAGCACATACGCGTCAGATGACGTGACTGCTTCCTCCACCAATCTGAATTGGAATTCATCGGAACTGGAGTTGGAATTCTCCGCTCAGGTGCCAGCCAAGTTTGCTCTTAGAGAAATGCAGCTCTTGTTCCATCTCAGTAATTTTCATCCCTCCTTTGGCTGTATTATTGCTTCTGATGGGCCCTGATCAGTGGGTCCTAAAGATTTCTCTGCCTCCTTTATATCATTTTCTTAATCATTGGTGTCGATTTCTTTGATCTAGAATAAGAAAATCCTCTCTTGCCTTTTAAGCCTTTCTTTGTGGTACAGTGAGCCCACAGCCTTAGTGCCTCATTCTCTGGGTCCCCAAGACCTCCCCCAGGCTTCTGGATTTCCCCGCATGTTCTGTGTTGGGGGCCCAGCCCCCCAGAGAACTGTGCTAACTCAGAAATACCTTCACCAGTATTTTTTTTTCCCCTCAGTGTTTGTGACACAATCTGGATAATTCTTGTTTATTGAATGCACTGGAGTGTTTCTCCAACCACCTTCCATACAGGCCCGTGTGCTACAACTTAACTTCTGTTCCCAGTGTTGCCTGGAGTGTCACTGTGTCCCCAGAGGGCTGCGGGGGAGCTCTGAGGAGTAGGTCCCATCTGGCCAAAGCTGGCTGAGAGTGGTTTCCATATGACTCATTCATTGTCCCATTTCCCCAGCTTGGAGTCCCAGAATCCTTATGTTCCTTTTCCCTTCTTTTCCCCCCTTGCTCTACATTTGAGCCAGGGAGATTCCCGGCTCACACCAGCCTTCACCAAGTGCTACTTTCTGAGTTAGCTGTGGCAGCTGGAACATTCCCTTCTGAAGCCCGGGATTGTGACACGACCCAGCCTTCCCGTGCCACGTACTGTCAGCTCCCCGCTCCTTTGTTAGGCCACCTTCCAGCCAGTGTCAAGAGGGAACAGAACCCAGGCTCTATCTGGGGCCAAGATTTTCCTATGATTCATTTTCCCAGTTGCCAATTTCTTTTATGTTTTTGTCCTGCTGAGAGAAAAACTGGAAATGTGAACCTTAGAAAGAAAAGAATGAGCCGAAGACGATACATGCATGGAGTGCCTATTGCATAATCACCATCAGTCCCCGTCACAAAGGCCACCAGGGGCCCGGCTTGCACTCAGGGCTGTGGCCCGTGGGTCCCCAGCAACAGTGCTCCTGTGTACAAATCTGGGAAGGGGGACTTCTGTGGAGAAGGAAAGGGTTGGGCACAGAGGAGGATATTTGGTGACTGGGACTGGCCTGCAGGAGCCTGGGGAACTTTGGAGACCTGGCTAAGAGAGAGTGGCAGGCGCAGGGTTCTCGAAGTGCAGTGCTGCCCCTCAAAGTTACCTGACATACGGTTCGCGGGACTGCACTGGCTAAGGGCTATCCCTTGTGTTGCTGAGGCACTAACTGGTCTAGGAGTTAGGTCATTTATTCACTCAGCGACCATTCCCCAGGGGATTCGGTTCTGCCCAGCGCTGCCGGAAATACCGAGATGAGAGATCCAATTGTATTCAGGGGAGCTCAGTCTGTTCGCCCAGGTCTCTATCTGACAGCTCTGCCGACTTTATCCCAGGCGGCTGTCAGAAAATAATTTACGGCACGAGTTTACAAATGAAAACGGTGCTCTTCATTGTCAAAAATGAATGGGAACAGTTCCAACTGTCAGATAGTCCCCAAATCCCCATTTCCAGTCTCTGTGGTTTCAAATGTTCCTCAAATGAGCGGCGAGTGTAATAAATAGGATTTGCATGGTGCCCTGTAGAAAATGCTTCTGTGCCGATGAGCTGCCCTGAACGTCTCCGGCCGCAAAGCCGTAGCTGAGTGAGGGGCAGGCCGGGAGGACCGGCTTCCCACAGCCTGTGCTCAGGCTCCACGTCCCCTCCCAGAGCTCACTGTGCTGCAGGCCGTGCTTTTCTTTCTTTCTTTCCTTTTTTTTTTTTTTTTTTTAAGATTTTATTTATTTATTTATTTATTTGACAGAGAGCAAGAGATACAAGCAGGCAGAACAGCAGAGGGAGTGGGAGAAGCAGGCTCCCCACTGACCAGGGAACCCGATGCGGGGCTCAATCCTAGGACCCTGGGATCATGACCTGAGCCGAAGGCAATTGCTTAACCAACTGAACCACCCAGGACCCTCAGGATGTGCTTTTCTTGACATCAGGGAGGTAATGTTGCCTTGTGATGTCAAAGTCTCGCCTGGGGGAGAGTCACCACTAGGTAAGCTAAGCAGAGGTGCTAGAAAACTCAGCAAGTCCTGGAAAGCAGGCTGGGCCTCAGCGGAGCCATGTGTTCATTGTGTATCTGGGAACTGTTGAAAGCGTCCCAGGGTGCGTGCAAGTAGCCCCACTTTTCCTACTAGAGGGGGCAGGCTCCAAATAACAGGAATGATTGGAACTGGTGATTCAGCCCTGATATGAAAGGAAGTTAAAACAAAAAATTTTTTTTTAAATGATAGAGGATTAACCATTCTGTGAAACATGTCAAGTGTAGTTCTGGGTCATGTTCCAAGTTTGTACTTCCCCACATGGGGTGGAGGGCCCAGACAGGCTGGGAAGAGACATGGAAGCATTGCTTTCACCTTGAAACTAGCTTTGTGAATGGGAACCCCTGGAGACAGACACGGTTGGGGCTGCCAAGTGCGGTCATGAGAAAGCTGGCGTTCCTGCTTCTCTCTTTTCCTCACCCTGAGACTCAGCCCCATGACAGGGTGTCAACGGGAGAATTAAATTAGATTGTGTAGAAAGATCACACCAAGATAGTAGGTCTAAGTAAATAAATAATAATTTAAAACCAGTGATTACTTTAGAATTTTTTTTGAAGATTCACTTACTTGAGAGAGAGAGCAGGGTGGAGGAGCCAAGGGAGAGAGAGAGAGAATCTGAAGCTGACTCCCTGCTGAGCATGGAGCTCCACAGGGGGCTCGATCCCACAACCCTGAGATCATGACCTGCGCCGAAACGAAGAGTCGGACGCTGAACCTACTGGGTCACCCAGGTGCCCCTGGAATTTTTGGCTCAGGGTATTGGAAAGGAGGGTGAGATTTTCTTTACAAAATGGCAGGGCCGTCCACGGCTCTTAGTGTTGGAAATCCACACGTGAGAACAGCGCTGGTCAGAGTTCACATTTCTCCCCGTCAGCTCAGTAGTTGAGCAAGGAAAGCCATTGGGAATGCCAGATGCAGCAGATTTTATCATTTCGTGAATAAATATTAATTCATCAGACGTTTCCAGAGCGCTTACTGGGCGCTATGCTGTGTGCTAGGCCCTAGACAGCGTTGTGTAATCTCGTCCTGATGCTCATGGAGCTCACACTCTGTGTGGGCATCCAGCAAATCCTCACACAGGCACGTGAAGCCACAGCTGTGGGACGGATCACACAGCAGTCTCGGGGCAACTGCTCTCCTCTGGGGAGATGGCTATTAGGACAGTGTGTCTAGGTGGAAGCTATGTTTCAAAGACAAGCTCTCCCCTTGGAATAACTCAGCTGCACAGACCTTCACAGTCGCGATGGGTGTGATTTTCACTGTGTTCAAATTCTTTGACTTCCTTGTGGGATGACTGGAGTTTCTTTGGAAACCGTGGCCACCATCTCTCATAGGATTAGCTAAGGGGACCTCAGGTGGTACTGAAAGGCCATTTCTCTCTAGTCCTGGGTCAGTCCGATTGCCAGCCCAGGGCTCTCTCGTGCAGGTGGAGGCAGAAAAGTGAAAAGTCATCAGGTTCCCAGGCGGGTATCTGCACCAGCAGCGGCCCCTAGCCCGGCCCGTTTCCCTGGTC
>PISX010024665.1:0-27511 GCA_004024625.1 Mellivora capensis | reverse complement strand
AAGAAGTCAAGCAGAGAGAGTCAATTATCATATGGTTTCACTTATTTGCGGAGCATAACAAATAACACGGAGGACATGGGGAGATGGAGAGGAGAAGGGAGTTGAGGGAAATTGCGGGGGGAGATGAACCATGAGAGACTATGGACTCTGAAAAATAACCTGAGAGTTTTGAAGGGGCGGGGGGTGGGAGGTTGGGGGAGCCTGGTGGTGGGTATTATGGAGGGCACGCATTGCATGGAGCACTGGGTGTAGTGTAAAACTATGAATTCTGTTACGCTGAAAAGAAATTTAAAAAAATATTTAAAAAAAAAGATCACTGTCCTAGCAGCTTACAAATGTACAACACAGTATTATTAACTACAGTCACCATTCTGTACATTTTATCCCGTGACTTATTTATCTTATAACTGGAACTCAAATTTTAAACTCAAATAAAAACTGCAAGTTTGTATCACATAGACTGAAAAAAGTGAAATATCTCAAGGCCTATTTCTTCATCCCTACAGTAATCACTGCCTTCTCTTGGTTTATTTTGAATCTGCTGGGTTTTAAAAAATTTAATGTTTAAGTAATCTCTATACCCAACGTGGAGCTCAGACTTATAACCCCAAAACCAAGAGTCACATTCTCTACCAACTGAGCCAACCAGGCACCCCTTGAATCTACTATTTAAGCAGTGGTTGGAAACAGTTGCTTTGTAAACCCTTGAAATATTTCTGAACTGTTAGAAACTTATAAAGGAAGGAAAATGCAGGAAGCTGAGTTCACCTGGCAGTAACTTTAGCACAACTAGGAGCTCTCTAAATTAATTTCCAGATAGAATGTAATTGCTCATGGATAAGTAAGAAAAGGTAATGCAACACATCCTGGAGAAGCTGGTGGGAGCCCTGGGAGAGTATCATTTCTTTGTGAAGGGCAGGGCACCTTGGTATAAGTTCACCTCAAGAGATGCTTGTACCTTGGGGAGAAAAACAAAGAAAATGTACCAATTTGAACCTATGTATATATTATATCTGCAGAAATTATTTTATATATATTATTTATAATATATAATATATTTATATACAATATAAATATAAATAATATATTTTATATATAATATAAAATATTATATATATCTGCAGAAATTGTTTGTAACTTTGAAAATAAAATCTTAAAAAATGGGAGGTGCCTGGGTGGCTCAGTGGTTTGAGCATCTGACTCTTGGTTTCATCTGGACTCATGGTCTAAAGATCCTGAGATTGAGCCCCACATGGGGCTCTGTGGTCAGGGGAAAACCTGTTTGGGATTTTTTCCCCCTCCCATTCCCTCCCCACGCTCCATACTCACCCGCACATTCTCCCTCTCAAATAAATAAATAAAATCTTTGAAGGAAGGAAAGAAAGAAAGAAATAAAGAAAGGAAGGAAGAAAGAAATTGTTTAGAACTTTCAATAATAAAAGATTTTTTTGTGTGTGTGGAGGAGAATTTTATCACTGGCATTATTCAGAACTTTGGTACATAGTGATCAAAAAACGAACTGATTTTAGTCAGTTATTTTTTTCAGTTATATTTTTGTGTTTAAATTCTCTACAAAAGATGCCTTCCTTACTGCCTGCCCCAGAGGCACGCTGCTCCCACAGCTCTGTTCTTAGTTTGCTAATAGTTTAAGAAGTGGCCTCAAGCTACAAGGTTATACTTTGTCTTGATTTAAACCAAGTCTTGAAGTTGAGCGTTTTTATTTTAGGTATAGGATATCTCAAGGGTGAGGGGGCAAGCAAACGGAAAGTTGCTAAATTCTTTTTGTCATACACCAATGCTTAGGATTTTTAGAGCATGTTTCACAACAGAATTCGGCGGCGGGTGGGGGGGGTGAACTGGACAACAGCTTTTTCAAATTCCAGAACAGTGTTTGACGCCCTCTGGTGGCCAGACAGCTTGAAATAGAAATACAGACGCGTTCACAGTAAATAATGATAGCTTGCGTTTTTTATTAAGTGCCATGCTTTGAGTTAAACCCTTTGTGTGCATTATCCCATCCTTACAACTGTCTGTAAATTAGGCATGTGATTCCAATTTTCCTGATTATAGAACTAACTCAAAGACATCCAGTAAATTGACTACAGCCATACAGCTGGCAAATGGCAAAGCTCAAATTCGAACCTAGTTTTGTCTCACTCCGGACACAAGCTCTAAAGAACTGTGGACACAGTACCAGCTCTGCATCGTAAAGCCTGGGGGCCAGAGGAGTGCTTGTCCAAACTGTGCTTCCAGAACTGTAGTTACTTACACAACTGGGGTGGTAAGATTTAAAAGTAGTTTTTTGATGTTCATTTAAAGGTTGGGGTTTGCTCTCAAAAGTAAGCCACTGTGGCTTTTGTTTGTTACTATCTTCTCCTTATGTTTCTATTCCTTTTGTGTCTTAACATGTTCTGGACAGTTCATTAAAATGGCTTATGCCATCTCCAATAGTAACTCTCAAACTTTAAAGGATGTTAGCAACATACTTCATCTGCAAACCCCCAGAAACCTTAGAACGATAGAATTGAAGTGAGCCAGTTCTGGAAGGACCTTGGCGGTTATCCAAGTTAGCAGTTTCACAATGTGTGTGAAAATTCCCATGCAGAAACGTTCGGTTGTCACAACGATTGGAGGGTGCTACTGGTATATAGTGGCAGGGACACTGGATGTCCTGTGATGCCAGGACGGTTGATGAAAGGAAGAATTCACCCAGGTCTCATAAGACTTTCTGATGTCCTGCCAGAGATTCTGGGATAGAATGTCTGCTTCAATTTGTGATGAGTTTTCAAGCTCTGGGAGGTCTTTTCTGTGAGAGTTCGTCAGTCCCAAATCCTGTGTCATCACAAGGAACTGTTTTGACACTGCAGTTAGAAATAATGCCTGGATGAGTTGCAAAAATATGCTACTTCCTTATTTTCCTTTACAGTCTATAACTTCTGTTGGCATCTTATCCCTACTTAAGGTTTTTCCTTTTTCTGCTATCATATCCAAATCACTCAGCTCTGTTAATACTTAATATGAACTTTTCTTTCTCTGTCCAGCCATTCTTCTGCTTTCTTTTTCTCTGTCTTTCTAGAAAATGACTCCTGCTCTTCTTTTTTTTTTTTTTAAATCTATGGTTAGTCATTGTCAGTAGGAGAAATAAATCATTTTCAAATGTCTCACAGTATAGTTCTGTTTTCCACATATTTGTATTCATAGAAAACTAGAGGTATAGAAAGCAGACAGACCAGGGGGTTACTACTATTGAAATGATTGTCACTCACAGATGCCAAGAGGAGGGGGCACATTGTGCCATGGGGGCCCACTTAGGGAAGCACCCTGTATGGGTCAGGAGGCAGAGGGAGCAAGGGGAAAACGTGCATAAGGGTCTTTTTTATGGTTTCCATGGGAAGGAACAGGTGAGGCAGGGGAAGCAGGCTTTGGATTGGCTAGTCTGAAAGATTTCAGTAGGCTTTGGGGCACAAGGGCTGTCCCCAGTTGTTGGTACCTGGCCCTGCGGTAATGAGGATAAGTGGTTAGTGGCCCAGAGTGTGAGAGCCTCATAAAGGAGGTGACTGGATTATAAGCTCTGGACTGGTTGGTTTGCGTTTTAGAAGACTTTTCTTGGGCAGGTTGCTTACAAGCTCTCGAAATTCACTAGCCCTGAGAGAGGCAGTCTCTCCAGGGTCAGCAAGGCCCTAAATGTCAAAGTATCAGAATACAAACCATAAAAGACATGGTTAATACACTGCCCAAGACTTTATGTACTAAATTATGTATTATTTTGTTATAACATATTCACTTGAATTTCCTTGAATTTCACTTGAATTTAAATTACTTACAGAGTATCAGGGTATTTTTTTAAAATTATGTCTATTATTAGTTATCTATATATCTATATATCTATGATTTTCATTTTAGGATTGCAAAGAGGATGTTATAAAAGTTTATTTCAAAATGGGGCAAACAGGGTCACTTGAGATTGAGAGCTACAGATGTTTTACAGATGAGGAACCCAGGACCTGGGGATCCCATGTCAGTCTCCCAGGACGCACAGTAGGTTAGCTAAAGGGTTGGATCCAGTGCTCATTCCAGTCCAATCTCTGCAAAGCTTTCTTTCCACTAAGCAGCCTCAGCTGAGTAAGAACTCAAAAAAAAAAAAAAAGTTATTAGCATGCGCCACAAATATCCTCAGAGTACCTTTGATAGCACAAAGAGTACTTTGATACATATAATAGTATGTATTATAGAAAATATCACAGCAAAAATTTGCCAATAAAGTCAAATTTGTATTTTATCTTTGGGCAAGACTGGGGACAGATATAAGGTACCCCAGCCCTGCATCCTTTCTGCTACTTCCTCTGCTTCTGTGTTGGTCAAAGAGAATCAATAGTTTTCCCTGCCTTTTTTATCTTAGCTTATCTTTATCTCTTAGCAGCCCAACTTCCCCATAATATCTTTCCTGATCTACTAACAGTGAAATCATCGGGTATCCCAAAGACTCCCCACGCGCCCTCCCAACCAGCCCTTTTTCAGTTTCATGTAAATTACCCAATCCTATGCAAATGCAGTGGGTGTTTCTAAAGAGCCCCCACCCCCACCCCCACCCCCAACCCTCATCCCACCACCCTGGGGGCGATGCTGCTGCTGTCAGTCGGGGACCATACTTAAGAGAGCAAGACTCTCAGAATAAAGCGGTGGTTCTCAAACCAGCTTAACATCACAGATACCTATCTGAATAACTTCTGAAAACACAGCTTCCCAGCCCCCACTGCACACCTATACTATCACAATCTCTAAAAGCAGATCCCAGGATGTGAACTTTTAGAAGCTCTCCAGGAAGCTCTGATAATTAACCAGGTTCGGAAACCCTTCTCCTCAGCAGCAGTACAATGTTGACCTAATGTTTATGAGTACTATAAGGCTGTATAAGTTAATTTGCAGTTGGCTTTCAGAGGTAAGCATCTTGCAGGCTGCTGCAAACCTTAAGTGATCGTTGTATTCTGTATTTTCATGCTCAGGCCAGATTCCAAGAACTGTTCCTTCCCACACAACTACAGGACCAAACCAGATGGGGAAATGGTCTAAAACAATCTTGTGGTGTTAATATCTTATTTACATGTATTTATACATCTCTTAAGATGATCATAGTAGTTGCCAGAAATCCAAATTGAAACATTTCACTGCATTAGAATGTTAGAACTAGGGGACTTGTGTATATTTTACCAGAAGTTTATATTTGCCTGATGATAAGTGGCCTGCATTTTCTTGGGCCCCCGTCTGTGTCTCGGTCAAAGGCTTGAAGATATCCTAGCTTCAGTCTAATCTTACAGAAGGCAATTCGTAAAACAGTCTGTTCCTCCCGCCAGAGAAGGGAGAAGAGGGTGAAAGGGAGATGAGCAGTGGAGGGGAGAACTCCAAATTAGGATGCTGCTATCTATGCTGAACGTTGTGTCCCCTCAACATTCGTATGTTGAAATCCTAACCCCCATGTGATGGTGTCTGGAGGTGGGGCCCCTAGGAGGTGATTAGGTCATGAACGGGGTTAGTGCCCTTCTAGAAGAGACTCCAAGAGCTTCCTCTCCCTTCCACCATGGAGGACACAGTGAGAAGACAGGTGTCTGTAAACCACAAAGCAGGCTCTCACCGGACACGGAATCTGCTCCCACCCTGAGCTTGGACTTCCAGCTTCCAGAATGGCAAGAAATAAATTTCTGTTGCTTATAAACCACCCAGTCTATGGCATTTTGTTACAGCAGCCCAAACAGACTAAGACAAATGAACTTCTGAGCCTCAGAAACACTTAAAAAAACTTTTTTTCCCAAAAGAGCACACCAGACAACCACAGTGATGGACTGTGCCAGCTACAGACACAGTTCATCGAATCTGACAAAGAAATCACACGGAGGCCCGGATGGGAAGACTCAGTCGGGTCATCGGGGCTGCCAAGGAAATTCTGGAAATGCCTCTGGGGGGACAAGGGATTCTAAAAGGCAGGGTCATTTTTCCTGCCCTGTGTGCCACTGTGGTTAGGGGTATACTATGCCTTCAGGCCCAATTGTGTCTGGAGAAAATGCACCTTCAATTTTCAGATGACAAGTTGAATGTTCTCAGGGGGCCGTTAGGTACACAGACAACTTCCGTGGACCTCACCTAGCTGGTCCCTATGTGGGCTCTGCTGCTCCACCCTGGGCTCCACAAGGCAAGGCCAGGGCTTTGGGGTTCATCCCTGTCTCCCCAACATCCAGCACAGCGGCAGGTACTCAATGAACAACTGCTGACTCATGGAATTAATTGACTAGACAGATAACCATATGCTTGTTAATTCCCGCAGTGCCTTTGCTGGTATACCTCCTGGTTTCCACGTTCTTCAGGAGTTAGGCCTTCGAAAGGAGGTTTTGTTTTTATTTGACTCTGTATGAAGTGTGTCTTTTAATTCTGAACCCTGGACCTCTAGGCCTGGCTGCCCCACCCAGGGCTAGCCAGTTCTTGGATGTGGTAAAGGAGTCTGCTAGGCTACAATCATGCCTTTCCTATGCAAACCAGCCAATCCAGAGCCACACCCTCCAACCATCTTCTTTGAGGCCCTCACTCTCTAGACCACTAACCTCCCGCCCCCCATCACCATCACCACAGGGCCAGGTACCAGACAACTAGAAACAGCCCCTTTGCCCCAGAGCCCACTGAAATTATTCAGATGAGCCAATCCTACACCTACTTCCCTTGCCTTACACACTCCTTCCTGTGGAAACCATAATAAAGACTTTTGACCATGTTTTCCTCCACTCCTTCTGCCTCCTGACTGACCCTGGTGCTTCTCCAGGTGACCCCCCCACAGCTCAGTGTTCCCCCTCTGCCACCCCTCCACCCTGCCTCTTGGTGTCTGTGAGTAACAAAAGATCATTTCAGGGGTGCCTGGCTGGCTCAGTCAGAAAAGCATGCTACTCTTGACTTCAGGTGGTGAGTTCCAGCCCTGTTTTGGGTGTAGAGATTACTAAAGGCAAACAGACAAACAAATTTTTAAAAATGTTAATTGTTAAATAATTTCAATGGCAATATTTCCTGATCTGTTAGCTTTGCCATACCTGAATAATAATAAAACCTACATTTTTATTTATTTTTATTTTTATTTTTTTTAAGATTTTATTTATTTGACAGAGAGAGATCACAAGTAGGCAGAGAGGCAGGCAGAGAGAAGGAGGGGGGGAAGCAGGCTCCCTGCTGAGCAGAGAGCCCCACACGGGGCTCAATCCCAGGACCCTGAGATCACGACCTGAGCCGAAGGCAGAGGCTTAACCCACTGAGCCACCCAGGTGCCCCCAAACCTACATTTTAAAAACAGACATATGATGAAATGGCAAGGTATCAGAACTATTTATAGTCCAGTGTAGATTTCAAGAGAATTTTGGTTACCTGGAAGGAAAATTTACAGTGGGGAATAAATAGTGCAGCTTTTTTTTTTTTTTTAAGATTTAGTTATTTATCAGAGAGAGAGGGAGAGAGCACAAGCAGGGGTTGCAGCAGGCAGAGGGAGAAGCGGTCTCCCCGCTAAGCAGGAAGCCTGACGTGGGGCTTGATCCCACAACCAGGATCATGACCTGAGTCAAAGACAGATGCTTAACTGACTGAGCCACCCAGGCACCCCAGTAGTGCAGCTTATTAAAACTGTTTGGGGTTCATCGCCATCAGGGGTCAATCAGAGCAACAAAGCTGCTAGAATCCATATCTCACTGTACATGCCACCAGAATGTTTGTAGGGCAAACCGCCTAGGCAGAGAGAGGGAGGATAGTCCTCTTCAGGGAAGGGCAGATCTGTTTGCTGTCTCATGTGAGAAAGATAATGCTTCCCCAATATTCAGACAAGCTTACTGCCCATCACAAAAGACAGGCTCACGCAGCCTCTGCCCGGGCAGCCAGCACCTGGCCCTTGTCATATGCACCTGTGGGAACTGGGCCTGGGGAGCTGAGCATGGATGCTGATACTCTGGGTACAGCTGTGGCTGTGAGTAATAGATCCTTTGTCTTTGACCCCGAATTCGTGTGTCCTCTGCCTGTGAACATGAAACTGTGCAGGGTAACTTGTTAGCCTTGGGAGTAGGGGACAGTCTCACACCGTTCATAGTTGTTGGCACTCCCTAACTAATACCAGCCTCCTGGATCAGGGGGAAAGGGTTTTGCTCCTCCTTCTCTCACGGGCCAGTGAGGGTGGTCTCTTTACGAACTGCTCTATGTCTGCCTCTGGAGGGAGTCAGACAGAGCTATCAGAGTCACAGCCAGGCTGCTAGTGCTGACCCAAACCAGAGTCACTGATGATTGGGCCACAGAGGCCACACCGCCACAAAGCCAGGTGATGAAGGAACTCTTTTTGGGAAAGCCTTTATATTAATCTAAGGCTGTTGTAGCAAAGTACCACAGATGAGGTGGCTTCAACAGCAGACATTCATGTTCTCAGTTCTAGAGACTAAAAGTCCCAGATCAAGATGCTGGCTGATTCTGTTCCTGATGAGAGAGTTCTTCCTGGCTTACAGATGGTCTCCTTCTTGCTCTGTCCTCATATAGCCTTTCCTCTGTGTCTTTCTGAATAGAAAGAGTGAGCCAGTGCTTGCTTTTCCCCTTGTAAGGACACTGGCCCTATAGGATTATGGCCTCATCCTTATGACCTCATTTAACCTTTATTACCTACCTAATGGTCCTATCTCCAAATACAGTTACATTGTGGGTTGAGGCTTTGACCCATGAGCTTGGTGGGTTGGGTAGAAGAGGACACAATTCAGTCCATAGCAGCCCTCAAATACTTGTGAACTGGTTCAGCCATGTTCTCCATCAGCTTAAAAACATGATAAAACATCTTAAACCATCTACCTGGGGGAAGAGGAGCAAAAAGTAACTTGTCGGGAAGACAAATGGAGAGAAGGACTTAGAAAGTGCTAGTAGCCCTCTTGCTTCCAAGCTGGGTCTCCTGAACTTTTCTCCATGTTTTTTGTCTGCTCAAGTCACCATCTCCTGCTGTGGTGTCTCCTTGTAGAAAGGCACTGCCCACTTTGTATCTTGGAGGAAGTGTGGGACAGAGCAGGCCATAGAAATTCCATTTACATCATAGTGTGAAGGCACACAGAGGAGCTGACCAGTGCACAGAGAAAGTTTGCAGAGCCCCCGGGAGCTCTGGCCTGGCCAAGACATTGTAGGACAGTGCAGCAGCCCTCACACTTGCTCTAAGCACACACACTTTCCTCTCTGATCTGCTCTGGTGATGCCTCAACCACTCCAGGCTTCTTCAATCCCTCCCTCCCTTATTATCCTCTCTCCTTTGCTCAGCCTCTTCCTTCTGCTGGTTCACCCTGTCCCCCCCTTCACTTGGTAAATTCTACTAAGATTTACCTTGAGCAGCAGCTTTATTCATAATTGCCAAGACTTAGAAGTAACCAAGTTGTCCGTTAGTAGGTGAATGGATAAACTGTGGTATGTCTGTATGACAGAATATTACTCAGTCCTAAAAAGAAACGAGCTGTCAAGCCGTGAGAAGACATGGAGGAACTTAAGTGCCTATTACTGAGTGAGAGAAGCCAATCTGAAAAAGCTACATACTTGCTACATATGATTCTAACTGTATGACATTCTGGAAAAGGCAAAACTAAAGAGATAGTAAAATCAGTGGTTTCCAGGACTTAGAGGGAAAGGAAGGATGATTAGGTGGAGGACAGAGGACTTTTAGGGCAGTGGAAGTATTCTGTATGACACTCTCAGGATAGATCCGTGTCCTTACAAATTTGTCTAAACCCATAGACCAAAAGTGAACCCTTATGTAAACTATGGACTCTGGGTGATAATGGTGTGTCAACGCAGGGTCATCAACTGTTAACAACTGTGCTGCTCTGGTGGGAAGTCTCTGTACCTTTTAACTAATTTTGCTATGAACCTAAACCTGCTCTAAAAAATATAATCCATTAATGAAATGGAATAAATAATTTTTAAAAGGCTCACCTCTAAGAAAGACATCATCTTTTCTAGACTTGATGTTCTAGAAAATTGCAAGAGAGAAATCTGTCCTGGGATGCTCAGTGAAGTCTTTCTCTCCAGTGGGGTTCCTCTACCAGAGAAGGTAGAGCTGATAGTTTCCAAGGTACCTAGTCCTGCAGATAAGGCCAAAGGAACAGGTAAGAAACAAATCTCAGGATCCCAACATCATTTTCTGGAATAACATCTTCCTCATTGGTTCCATAGCACCTTATGTTTACCTAAAGGGCAGTAGTTATGTAGTATTTGCTATATGCCAAGATGTCTTGAGAAATTAAGGTATAATTCTCATTACATCCCATGAAGTAACTACTATTATGACCTCCACTTTGCAGACGAGGAAACTGAGATTTAAAAAATTTGCCAGAGACCCATCCATTGATAGGTGGCAGTGCCAGGGTCAAACTGAGTCACTCTAATCCAGTGCCTGTTCTCTTGCCGCTGGGCCCTGTGTTTTCATCCCACACAGACCTTACTGCCGAGGGACATGACCGCCAGCTTCCCCTCCCAACTGTGGCCCTCATGGAGGCTACGCTGCGTTTTCCTGTATTTTCAGCCCCTTAAGAACAGCACACGTCAGTATTGCAATGTGCATTTTTGAAAAGAAGCAGGTTGATCTGCAATCATTAAGCCTGGGTGAAAATGGCATATCTGTTCACATCCCAGGGGGAAACAGATGGCACGGTCAGGTTCAACTGATCGAGGAGGGTTTAATGAGGGAACTATTTGCAAAGATATGGCCCAGGGAAGTACCCAGGGTCCAGTACCAGCTGGCCTGCTTGCTGTCCATTGAGTTGAAGGGGGCCAGGGCAGGGAATGGTTACCAGAACCTGGAGGTGGACAGGAGTATGTGGAGGCAAGAGCTAACAAGAGCTGGGGGCTTCTGGTTGAAGGATTTGGCCAACCTGCAATGACCCTGCAAGGGGGAAGTGAGGAAAAATACTGTGAGCTTTCCAACCTGGCTCAGGGCTCCAGGAGACCTCTGGGACAAAATGTGTCCCCAGTGAGAAGTAGAAGAAGAGGAGGGCTGTTCGTGACACAGATAAAGGGTTATGGGGTTTCAGGGAAGGCAGTGGCATTTGTTCAGGCCCAGAAAACTGGGTAGGTTTTGAGAAGACAGAGTTGGGGGGCAGAGCATTCCTGACTAAGAACACAGCTGGGCAAAGGCGAGTGGTTGGAAGCACAAGCGTGTCTACACCGTGATGGCTGCTCAGCTTGGTCAGAGAGCAGAGCCAGTGGTGGTGGAGCCACAGAGATAGGCTGTTTGCAGCCACAGTGAGGAGGGCCTTGAGTGCCAAGTCAAGGCGTCAGAAATATTTCTGTGAGGCGTTGAGCAGGAGGGCAGTATGTTCACCACAGTGCTTGAGGAAGACTATAACAGAGGCAGCATGATGATGGCTGGCAGCTTTGAGGAAGGTGGTGGGGAAAGAAGGCAGGAGGCCACCACAGGAACATGTGTTATGGTCTGAATTGTGACCCCCCCATTCTTATGTTGAAGTCTTAACCCCCATACCTCAGAATGTAATTGTATTTGGAGATAGGGTCTTTAATAGGGTCATTAAGTTAAAATGAGTTCATGTGGGTGGACTCTGTCCAATCTGACGGGTGTCCTGTAAGAAGAGGGCATTAGGACACAGACACACACAGAGAGAAGGCTGTGTGAGGACACAGGGAGAAGATGGCCATCTACAAGCCAAGGAGATTGGCCTCAAAAGAAACCAATTCCATGGACACCTTGATCTTGGACTTCCAGCCTCCAGAATGCTGAGGAAAAATATTTCTGTTGTTTAAGCTGCCCAGTCTGTGGGTCTTAGTTACAGCAGCCTTAGGAAGCCAACACAGCCCAGGAAAGAAAATGAGAAGGAGACACTCTCGGGGAAGGTTGGCCAAGGATGATGTCTGCTTGAACAAGAGAAGTAGAGCCTGAGGAGGTCCAGGAGGACCCAAAGCCGTAAGCATGATGGCTTACAGTGGACCTGGTGGAGTCCCTCACAGAAGCTGGAAGCAGGCGATATTCAGTGACAGGACAATGATGTTTGCTCCTGATTGAGAGCTATAGCTCCTGGCAGGATGTCGTGACAGAGTTGGCCTTCACATGGCATTAAAGGCTGATCTGAAGCCAAGACGCTTGCCAGAGGTGAAGATACAGATGTGGGAAGGGGATGCATGAGATCACACTGAAAGGGAGGACACAGGGGCTGAGGGTGAGGAGACAAGCTCAGAGGAAACCCACAGGAGATGAGGAGATGAAGGGCTGGTCGGAAACACAGAGGACAGTGTCCCAGAGGCCAGCAATAAGGTGCTGATGCCCAGGGCCTGGCTTGCCAGCAGTGGGGGAAGATAAGGCCTCATGGACCTCCTTCCAGGGAAGGGTCATGGCAGAGGGGTGGGTAAAAGCCCGATTCCCAAGGCGTGAAGTAGCAAGGACTTGAGGAAAGGAAATGCAAGTTTTGTGTATTCCTTTTAGGAGTTCAGAGATGAGGAGAGAAATGGTAAATCAGGCCATAGGAATTTTACTGTATTTATTTTTATTTTATTTATTTATTGTGGTTAAATATACACAAGATACGATTTACCATTTTAATCACTTTTAACTGTACAGTTCACTGTGTCACTAAACACATTCACATTGTTGTGTGACCATTATCATCACCCATCACAGAACTCTTTACCTTCCCAAATTGAAATCTTGTCCCCATTAAAACTACATCCCCATTCACCCCTCTAACTCTTGATGACCCTTATTCTACTCTCTGTGTCTATGAACCTGACCACTCCAGGAATCTCATGTAAGTATTTGTCCTTTTGGGGACTGGCTTCTTTCATTTGGCATAATGCCCTCAAAGTTTGTTTACATTGTAATGTCTACTAGAATGTCCTTTCTTTTTTTTAAAGATTTTATTTATTTATTGTTGAGAGAGAGAGTGCACGAGTGAAAGCATGAGCAGGGGGGCAGAGGGAGGAGCAGACTCCTTGCTAAGCGGGGAGCCCAATGTGGGAATCGATCCCTGGACCCTGGGATTATGACCTGAGCCAAAGGCAGATGCTTAACTGACTGAGCCACCCAGGCGCCTGGAATGTCCTTTCTTTTTTAGACTGTGGGGATTTTATTTCTAATAGTGGTGTAGCCCTGAATATGTCATAGGCAGAGGAAAATAAAATGGTAAAGAAAGGTGGAAGAGCAGAAGGATGAAAGTCATGGAGGAAGGCAGGACAGAGTAGAGGAAGGGTCTGGTTTAAAACCTAGCAGGCCTGGGTTCAAATTCTGGCTTTTCCAGTGCATGATTTTGAGCAAGTCATGTCATCTCCCCAGATCAGCTTCCTTATATGCAAAATACGGGTAGTGATGCCCCTTGTTGGGATCATTGTGCGGATCATGGATACTTTGAAGTGTCCCCCAGAAGGGAACCCACATTTACTGCATGTTTGCCTTGTGTCCTTTGCAGCTGGATGTTTAGAAAGGATTGTCTCCTTTAAGGGGATTTTGCCCTCATTTTTTGCAGGAAGGAACAGAAGGGTAGAGAGGATGTGTGACATACCCAAGATCCCCCATATGTGGAGAGATAGGGCTCTGATAACAACCCACGCTTTCTTGATTCCCAGCTCTGTGCTCTCCCCAGGGCACCAGGGAGTACTACGTGGTGCAAAGCAGGGCTCCATAATCGTGCATTCTCTTCCTGTTCTCCCGGAGGCAGGCACCATTTATTGGCTAAAAGGGAAAGTGGGTGGGAATCAACTTGAGAAAGAATCTAATGATTGCCGCACAACTGCAAGAGCCATCTGGCCCCATCACTATGAGCAGGGTTAGGTAGACATGGAGCCCAAGAAATGACGGGTAACTGCCCCAAAACTTGTATGAGGGAGACAGCATCCAGGATGCAGGGTTAGCACCAGGGAAAGACGAAGCTTACAAGATGGCAAGAGACCACAGGAGCCCCCCAGAGATTCATGATAATCTGGATTGAGTCTTGCTCAGAGGCAACCTAGTAGCTGGAGTCAGTTAAGATCCTTTCAAATGCCAGTGAACAGAGGACTCTGAGTAGACACCAACATAGGCTCCATATCCTGCAGGAGAGAAGAAAGGAAGGAAAGGCACAGAACCCTTGGATGCATGTCTGGCATATTTCTCCAGACAGTAGCAGGAAACTGTCACACATGTGCTTTCCAATGTACATATATGATTTTGGGACATCAGTCATTTGTTCAATGCTCTTAAGCACCTGCCAGCCATGGAGTATCAGGTGCATTTCTTAGATGAGTGAGGTTTGTGTCCTGTGTCGTCCCCCCAGCCCACCCTCTGACCCCACTGCAAATCACTGAGTGACACAACCAGATTCTTGCAGGACTATGCATTGCTGGCAGTGTTATCCTGAGGCTGCTATCTAAGGAAAACATTCTGCTGAGGCCTTTTGGACAATATGGTTTTATGTGCTCATTTATTTCACACCCCTGTTTTAAAATAATTCTTTTTGGCTGAAAATGTATTTTCACCTAAGATAATAGATGGAAGTTGTGAGCTGGTTACATTTCCCAAGTGACATTAGCATATGTGCAACATATTTTCCTGAATCCCACCCCCTGTCTTCTTTCTGTTTTCTGTCTTTTTCTGGTACCGAAGAAGAAAATCTGAAAAGAAAACATTACCTGCATACTATACCTCTTTCTCATCTCCCTTTCTCCAACCTTTTTATAGGGGGAGGTGGAGAATCTTCCAAGCCCAGTCCTATTTTACTTACCAGGAGGAGAAATTCCCTCATACCTATCCCCACCTCCCCAACCCCACTGCCTTTGCTTCAGTCAAGCCCTTGCCTCCTCCCACCTGGATCTTCACAGTACCTCCTCTCCAAATTGTCTGTGATCTTTGCATTTGCCCTATGATCTATTGTACACACTGCAACCAGAGTGATCTCTCCAAAACTGCAAACTGAGTCCTGTCATTCTCCTGTTTCATTCTTTGGTGACTTCCCATTAGTTACAGGATACATCCAACCTCCTTACCAAACCATTCATCTCTCATCCTCTGCCCTTCTCCTCCAACATTCCATGTGGTTTCAAGTCATTCTACTCATGTATGTGGCTCTTCTATCTTCCCTAACTTTTTTTTCTCCTCCACCTGGCAAACTCCTAAGTCACTCTTTGGGTAGCTCAAGCCTATTCGGAAGAGTCTCAGGCCCACCCAAGCAGAACTGATCACTTCATCTGAGGTTCCTTCACGGAGTATGGGAATTTCCACTGTTGTCCCTGCTTGACTGAGTACTGACTCCCAGGATTGACCTTCCTCTTCTTGGCACCTCTAGCACCTGTGTAGTGTCTGACTCAAAGTAGACCCTATAAATATGTATGTTAAATTGAAAGGCTATGTTGAAGGGATTTGGCTAGCTGATGGCAATAGTAGTAGATCCAGCCCTCTATGATTATTGGAAATGTCACTCCAGTTCAACAAATATTCATGGACTATTTACTGTGTGCCAGATACTCTTTTGAGTTCATTGTAGCCCAAATGAGCAAAGCATCATTCCTTTAATGACTGAGCTCACAGCTGGTCAGTGAAGACCAGCAAGGAATATCTCTAATACAAAACAATAGGTACTAGACTAGGGGTAGGGACAAAATATCATGTAAGAGGTTTTCAACCATGGTTGTATATCTAAATGTGAGGAGTTTTTAAAAATATGCATGTTTCCACTTATATGAAGTATCTAAAATAGTTCAACCTATAGAAGCAAAGAATATAAAGGTGGTTGCCAGGGATTAGGGAGAAGAGAAGATGAGGAGTTGCTAATCAACATATATAAAATATTCATTTTTCAAGTTGAATTATTTCTAGAGATACAATGTACAACATTATGCCTATAGATAACAATATACTTAATAAAGCACACTTAAAAATCTGTTGAGGAAAAAAAATCTGTTGAGGGTGGATCTCATATTAAATGTTCTTGCCAAAAGAAAAAAAAAAGAAAAAATAGTGCAGCCAAACAAGGTAGAAAAATCTTACTGAGCTGTGTCAGGTAATTTATAAACAAGTATATTATTTTTCTGGATTTAAAAAATATGCTCATCTTGGCCTGTATTGATTATCTATTGCTTCTTAGCAAATTATTCCAAAACTTTGCAGCTTCAAACAATAAATATTTATTATGTCAAATCACTCTGGATGGGGCTGGAATTGGGGAGCAGCTTAGTGAGGTGGTAGTGGTATTGGGATCTCTCACGTGATTACAATCAAGATGTTGGCCAAGGCTGTAATCATCTGAAAGCTTGACTAAGGCTAAAGGACCCATTTCCAAGATGGTTCATTCACATGCCAGCAAGTTGGTTTTGCTCCTGGCAGAAGGCCTCAGTGACTTACCGCCCAGACCTCTCCACAAACAAGCCAAACAAGCCAAGTATACTCACAAAGTAGTCACTTTCCCCAGAGACTGGGGACTAGACTAGACTATAAGTCTAGACTACAAGTCACATTGCATTATTCTGAAACATCCAACTGGTTATAAAGGGCAGGTCTGTTGAGTGTGTGAGATGACCACAAAAGATTGTGAGTAGCAGGAAGTGAGAACTGGAGGGAGCCATTTTAGGGGCTGGTTACATGACCCTACTATCCCCTAAAAGGTTTAATTCAATATGTTCAAGTAGGACCCTGGGTTCTGTTTGGGGGTTTTTAAAATTTTTTTTTGTTTTTTCGTTTTATTATCTTGTTGACTTTTTAAGTTTGTATTGAAACATACTTAAATCATACAAAAATCATGAATGTTCAGCTGAATAAATTTTCACAAAAATGCACAGTCATGTAACGTATACCTAGATCAAGAAACAGAACATTACTGGCACCCCAGGAGTGCCCATTATGCTCTCTCCCAGTCGCTAAACACTTGAGAACATACTCTTACAACTTTTAACAACAGAACATAGTTTGACCTGTCTTTAAACTTTGCGTAAATGAAATCATATTGTATGTACTCATTCACATCTGGCTTCCTTCCACGAAAACTTATGCTCATGAGTTATCCATGTTGTTATATGGCTACATTTGTTCATTCTCATTGCTGTATAGTAGTCCCTAGAGTAAAATAGTTATTCTACTGTGTTCCGGTGTTTGGCTACTGTGAATAGGGCTGCTGTGAACACTCTTTGTATATTTCTTCTGGTGATCATATGTACATGTTTATGTGGGATATACACTAAAGAGGGGAAATGCTGGTTCATAGAGCTAGCATATATTTAACTTTATAAACCTGGGAAACACACTTCTATCAACAATCTATGAGAATTCAAGTTCTATGTCTTCTCCAATAGTCGGTATGTTCTGTCTTTTTCATTCGAGCCATTCTGGTTGGCATGAGGTGCTACTCATTTTGGTCTTAGTTTGCATTTCCCTAATGACAAATGCATTTTTCACCTTTTCTTAGGTTTATTGGCCATTTGGATGTCCATCTTTGAAGTGACTGTTCATCCCTTTTGTACATTTTTCTATTGAGATATTCCTCTTAGAGATTTGCAGGGTTTTTTCCCCTCATGTTTTAAGCTTTTTTTTCCCCCACATAGTCTTGATTAGAATTTTTATTAGATATACGTATTACAAATGTCCTCCCATTCTATAGGTCACCTTCAACTCTCTTAAGGGTCATGTTCGATGACCAGAGAAGCTTAATTTTAATGTAATCCAATTTATCCATTCTTCCACTTTGTGGTTATTACTTTTTGCAACCTATTTAAAAAAAAAAACTTTATCTACTCCAAGGTCATGAAGATATTCTCATTTTTTCCCCTCAAATCTATATTGCCTTACTTTTCCTGCTTAGACATACAATCTATCAGGAATGGTTGTTTTGTCCGGTGTGAGGTGAGAATCATGATGCATTTTTCCTGATATGGAGAGCCAATCCATCTAGCACTGTCTGATGAAAAGATCACCCTTCCCAGCTTCTCTTCAGTGTCACCTTTGCTGTGTTTCAGGTGACTATATATATGAACCTATTTCTGGATTCACTATTTTGTTCTAGTAATCTCCTTTCATCTCCTTTAATCTCTAGTAATCTAGTAATCTAGTATCCTTGCACCAGAATCATATTGTCTTAACTATTTCAGATTTCAACAGGTGTTAATACTGGTAGTATATGTCCTCCAGGTTTTTATAAAACTTTCCCCCACCAGATGAGGAACAAGTTGAAATTATCCACTATCATTACTTCCACTAAACATTGTCCTGGCAGTCCTAAGTTGTTTAATACAGCAAGAGGGGAAAGGCACAAGAATTAGAAAGGAAAAAAGAAATCTGTCAGGGTGCCTAGCTGGCTCAGTTGCTAGAGCATGCAACTCTTGATCTTGGGGTTGTGAGTTTGAGCCCCACATCGGGTGTAGAGGATCCTCTTAAAAATCTTTAGGGGCCACTGAGGGGCTAGTTGGTTAAGCATCTGCCTTCAGTTCAGGTCATGATCTCAAGATCCTGAGATTAAGCCCTGAACCAGGCTCCTTGCTCAGCGGGGAGTCTGCTTCTCCCTCTTCCTCTGTCCCTCTTCCTTGCTCATGCACGCACTCTCTCAAATAAATAAAATCTTTTAAAAAAATCTTAAAAAAAAGAAACAAAACTGTCATTATTTGCAGACAACATGATTTCCCTATAAGTAAATCTAACAAGGCTACTGAATATAAGATCAATATATAAAAATCAACTGTATTTCTATTCATTAGCAACAAACAAGAAAATAAAAAATTCTAAATATTACAACCAGTGGTGTCAAAAACTAGCAACAAATGCGCAGACCTTTACAGAGGTCTAAAAACTAAAACTAAAAACTACAGAAATTTATTGAGAAATTATAAAAACTACAGAAATTTACTGAGAAATTATAAAAAAGCTAAATAAATGGAAGGATGTACTATATTGTCGGAAAGATTTCACATTTAATGTAGTCCCAATTAAAAGTCCAGCAAGATGTGTGTGTGTGTGTGTGTGTATGTGTGTGTGTGTGTGTGTGTGTGTTTATGTGTTTGAATCATTCAGGGAGTTCTCTAAACAGTGGATAGAAAAATGGGAGAGCATTCTCCCCCATCCGCCCCCCCCCCAAAAAAAAGGAAAGAAAAGAGCTGGCATTGGAGAACATTACACAGAAAGGAAAGAGTTGACATAATATCATGAAGGTTAGAAGATCCATAGTATATTCTAAGGAACTTAAATAACTTGGGGTGGTTGAAACTTAGGTTGAGGATAGTAGAATGAGAGAAGAGATAGGAAATGTACACTGACAGCCTAAATGCTAAGGGCTTGAATGTCATGAAGAATTCTAATTAAAGTATGAGCTTTACATAATTCCATAAATTGCCTACACGCTCTTTTTAAACAACTGAATAGGATGTTTTGCATGTGGTAATTCATAATCCTCATGACAATCCCAAAAGGTAGGCACTATTATTATTCACATATAACAGATGGAGAATCTAAGGCAAAAGAGGTTAAATAACTTACCCAACCCAAAGACACAGCTCATAGAAAAGGAGACTTAGAATTGGCTCCCAGGACTCTCTTGCTATGTTGGTGGGAGTGCAAACCCGTGTAGCCACTGTGGAAAACAGTATAGAGATTCCTCAAAGAGGTAAAAATAGAACTACCCTACCATCCAGCAATTTCACTAATAGGTATTTACACAAAGAATATGAAAATACTAACTTGAAGGGATATATGCACCCCAATATTTATAGCAGCATTATCTACAATAGCTACACTATGGAAACAGCTCAAGTGTCCATCGATTAATGAATGGATAAAGAAGATATAGTGTATGTATACACACATAGTGTATGTGTATGTACACACGCACACACACACACACACACCGGAATATTACTCAACCATCAAAAAGATGAAATCTTGCCATTTGCAACAATGTGGACAGAGCTAGAGTGTATTATGCTAAGCAAAATACTGGGTGATGTACGTAAGTGTTGAACCACTATATTGTACACCTGAAACTAACATTACACTCTATGTTAATTAACTGGAATTTAAATTAAAACTTTAGAAATAAAAAAGTATTTGCTGCCAGGAAGCCTGGCTTTAGGATATATATATGGCATTATATATATAATTTATATATAAACATATATTTATATATAAATATTTATTATTATATATAACATATATTTATATATAGTTATAAGTATTTATATATATATAAATACATACTTTTAGTTTCCATGTTATGCTGTTTCTCACTACTAATGTTTCATTAGAAAGTTAGCAGCAGTAGGAGGGCTGACTTGATCATGTGATGGGAGACATTCCAGACAGGGAGACAAGCTCAGAAACAATGAGTGGGAAAAGTTCTGAAAGAGAATGACAGCGATGGGAATGGAGAAGGGATGGGCTTGACCAGCATTACCGAACTAAGAAGTCAAGTGGGTTTGGCAATTCACTCAACTGAGAGTTGGATGAGAGGAGGAGGAAGAAAGGAAAGTCAATGGACAAGCCCTGAATAAAGTTTGTACCATTTTCCCACACAGTTCTTTGTTAGGAAAAGTATATAAATATACTTGCCCTTAACATTGTGGACATAGAACCCCTTGCCGTGGGCTTGGGAAGACTCGGTTTTTAGGTGAGAAGAATGAAAATAAGTAGAAATCCAAGTTTATGTTGTCCAGTTCTCCAAAAGTCCCTAAGTTATTTCCAAACCATGGTTGCAGCCTCCCTCTCTTTCTCTGTAGCTCAGCCCACTCTTCTTAAATTTCTTTTTCTCTTATTCATTTTAAATGCAGAAAAGTTCAGGAATTTCTTTCTCTGGCCTTAGCAAGGCTAACCCGTGTCTTCAGTGTCTAGACCAACAGCCTTATCAACAGCAGTTCCCTCTCCAAGAGGGATTCAGATGCCAGGTATTAAGATAACACATTTGTTACTCCATTATAGAATATATGGTCTTTCGTTACAATATAAATTTGGCTCTAGAAAAGTTCACCCTGAAGTTGATGTCCTCAACTATGAACTGTTCGTGTATTGACTCTGAATTTTAATTTGTAAACTGAAACCTTAAGATAGAGCTCTTAAACATTAGCGTGGGCTGACAATCACTTTGGAGGCTTATAGAAATTCAGGGTTCTAGGCTTCACGCCTGAAGATTCCTTTTTAGTAGATCTGGAGTAGGGCCAAGAAATCTCCCTTTCTGACGCCTTTAAATACTCAGCTCTGTCCCAGATGGTTTGGAGGAAGGTGGTTCTGACCTCATACTGAGAAGCAGTGCTGTAGTGGGTGATGGAGATGCTATTCCATGCCACCCCCAGGGCAGCAAGTCCTTTCCACCACCTGAGAGTACCTGGGCTCCAGTACACACTTCATATACTTCATCCTCCCATCAACCCTATGTAATAGGTACTATTATTATTTCCATTTTACAGGTGAGGAAACTAAGGCTCAGAATGATTCATTTGCTCCAGTTTTCACAACTAGTACTAGCCATGAGTTGACTTAATCATTAACACACCACCATATGCTAGGCACTATTCTAGGTGCCAATAGGCAGCAGAGCAAGAGTATGAACTCACGAATTTGAGGCCATGTTCTTTATCACAATGACATAATGTCTTCCTAAAATATTGTGAGACAGCCTCATAGATCATGGAGGCTGTATAGTAGCAGAGAGGATGCAGGAAGGAGGAGGCTCCACCACGCTGGGCTGGTGCCTGGCTCCCAGATCATGCACGTGGGGCATGTTGATCTGCAGTGGCATCCTACAGGTGTGGAGGCATGAGAAAAGCCACTCCCATGGAGGATAGCGTGGGCCACACCTCGAGTGTCAGGAACAACTCTGGCCAGAGTTGGAAGTGCTAAGACTAGAAGAAGGAGGGGAGCTAATGTTCTAATCCATATACTTTCCCCCAAACTCCTCTTTCTTTTCCTTCTTCTCTTCCTCCTTCCTGATACCTGCCTGCCTCCATTTCATCATGCTTCTTCCTTATTTGGCAACCCTTCTCTTTCCTACTTCTCACTTGGTTTTCTCTTCTCTGCCTCTTTTGCGAGCTTCCCTGGGAGGTCTGGGTTGCTGTGAACATAGCTCTATATCTCCTAAGGCTTCCCTGCCCCTGTAAGGGCTCTGTAGTTCCTTTATGGGTCAGTCCACCCCTGGGTCCCAGGACCAGTCATGACAGAAGGCAATACAGTATTGCTTTGCTAACACTCACATAAGCTCCCCCTGATTGTTCAAGGGACCATGCAAGGAGCTACAAGAGTCTGGGGGGACATGTCTCTGCCCAAGACACTTAGGGACACAGAGCATAGAGGGAGGTAATAAGACATTGTGGAAAGTGGAAAAATATAATGAGAGAGGTACGAAGGGATTCTACCCATGTATCTTCTGAATCTGTTGCCTTTTCTGCATTCTTACCACCACTGTCTTGGTCCATTGTTCACCTGGATCTTTATTCACCAGGTTTACTGCAGTGCCCTCCTTTAGATCTTGAGCGGGCATCAGTCTTACCCACAAGGCTCACTAAAACTTGCAGTGCTGGGTCCCACCAAGAGTTTCTGACTCACCAGGTCCAGGAAGTGCCATTTCTAGCAAGCTCTAGGCGAGCCTGCTGGCCCAAGCACCACACTTAGAGAATCATTGTTCTCATCAATCTTTGCTCTCATACTACAAGTCATTCCATTATAACCAGTATGAGTTGTTTTTTAATGGAAATCTGCTCATATTTCTCTTTTCCTTAAAATCGGTAAGAATTTTTACCTTTGCTTCTGAGTCCATGTTAAGTCCTCACATTTATTTATTTATTTATTTGGTATTTATTTATTTATCTTTCTTTTTTTATTATTATGCTGTTAGTCACCATACAGTACATCATTAGTTTTTGATATAGTGTTCCATGATTCATTGTTTGCGTATGACACCCAGTACTCCATGCAATACATGCCCTGCTTAATACCCATTACTGGGCTGACTTATCCCCAACCCCCTCCCCTCTAAAACCCTCAGTTTGTTACTCAGAGTCCACAGTCTCTCGTGGTTCGTCTCCTGCTCTGATCACCCCCCTTCATTTTTCCCTTCCTTCTCCTAATGTCCTCCAAGATATTCCTTATGTTCCACAATAAATGAAACATATGATAACTGACTTTCTCTGTTTTACTTATTTCAGTTAGCATAATGTCCTCCAGTCCCATCCATGTTGATGCAAAAGTTGAGTATTCATCCTTTCTAATGGCTGAGTAATATTCTGTTGTTTATATGGACAACATCTTCTTTATCCATTTGTCTGTTGAAGGGCATCTGTGCGCTTTCTGCAGTTTGGCTATTATGGACATTGCTGCTATGAACATTGGGGTGCATATCACCTTCTTTTCACTACATCTATATCTTTGTGGCAAATATCTAGTAGTGTAATTCCTGGGTCATTGGGTATCTTTATTTTTAATTTTTTGAGGAACCTCCACACTGTTTTCCAAAGTGGCTGTACCAACTTGCATTCTCACCAACGTGTAAGATGGTTCCCCTTCTCCACATCCTCTCCAACATTTGTTCTTTCTTCCCTTGTCAATTTTTGCCATTCTGACTGGTATAAAGTGGTATCTCAATATGGTTTTGATTTGAATTTCCCTGATGGTTATTGATGATGAACATTTTTTTTCATGTGTCTGTTAGCCATTTGTATGTCTTCTTTGGAGAAGTGTCTCTTCATGTCTTCTGCCCATTTTTTGACTTGATTATTTGTTTTTTGGGTGTTGAGTTTGAAATGTTCTTTATAGATCTTGGGTATCAGCCCTTTGTCTGTAGTGTCATTTGCAAATATCTTCTCCCATTGTGTGGGCTGCTTTTTTGTTTTGTTGACTGTTTCCTTTGTTGTGCAGAAGCTTTTTATCTTGATGAAGTCCCCGAAGTTCATTTTCACTTTTTGTTCCCTTGCCTTTGGAGGAGACATGTCTTGAAAGAATTTGCTGTGGCTGATATCAAAGAGGTTACTGCCTATGTTCTCCTTTAGGATTTTGATGGATTCCTCTCTCACATTGAGGTCTTTCATCCATTAAAATTTATCTTTGTGTATGGTGTAAGAGAATGGCCGAGTTTCATTTTTCTGTGTATAGACTGAAACAGGAAGAAATTGACAACCTGAATAGACCAATAACCAGTAACGAGATTGAAGCAGTGACCAAAACCTTCCCAAAAAACAAGAGTCCAGGACCTGATGGATTCCCTGAGGACTTCTACCAAACATTCAAAGAAGAAACAATATCCATTCTCCTGAAGCTGTTTCAAAAAATAGAAGCAGAAGGAAAACTTCCATACTCTTTCTATGAGTCCAATATTACCTTGATTCCAAAGTCATTCTCCATAAAAAGGGAGAATTTCAGACCAGTATCCCTGATGAATATGGGCACCAAAATTCTCAACAAGATCCTAGCTAATAAGATCCAACAGCACATTAAAAGGATTATCCACCATGACCAGGTAGGATTTATCCCTGGGATGCAAGGGTGGCTCAACATTCACAAATCAATCAGTGTGATAGAACAAATCAGTAAGAGAAGAGAGAAGAATCACTCGGTCCTCTCAATTGATACAGAAAAATTATTTGACAATATACAGCATCCTTTCCTGATTAAAATTCTTCAGAGTATAGGGATAGAGGGAACATTCCTCAATTTCATAAAATCCATCTGTGAAAAACCCACAGTGAATAGTATTCTCAATGAGGAAAAGCTGAGAGCCTTTCCCGTAAGATCAGAAACACAAAGATGCCCACTCTCACCACTATTGTTCAACATAATACTAGAAGTCCTAGCCACAGCAATCAGACAACAAAAAGAAATAAAATACATTCAAATTGGCAAAGAAGAAATCAAACTCTCTTCGCAGATGGCATGATACTTTATTTGGAAAACCCAAAAGACGCCACCTTCAAATTACTTGAACTCACACAGCAATTCAGTAATGTGGCAGGATACAAAATCAATGCACAGAAATCAGTTGCTTTCTTATACTCTAACAATTTAACTGTAGAAAGAGAAATTAGAGAATCGATTCCATTTATAATAGCACCAAAAACCATAAGATACCTTGAAATAAACTTAATCAAAGAGGTAAAAGCTCTACTCTAGGAACTACAGAACACTCATGAAAGAAATTGAAAAAGATACAAAAAGATGGAAAAACATTCCATGCTCATGGATTGGAAGAATAAACATTGTTAAAATGTCTATGATGCCCAGAGCAATCTATACTTTCAACACTATCCTGATCAAAATACCAAAGGCATTTTTCAAAGTGCTGGAACAAACAATCCTAACATTTGTATGGAACAAGAAAAGACCCCAAATTGCCAAGGAAATGTTGAAAAAGAAAAGCCAAGCTAGAGGCTTCATAATTCTAGACTTCAAGTTCTATCACAGAGCTGTGATCACCAGGACAGCATGGTACTGGCACAAAAACAGACACATAGACCAGTGGAATAGAGTATAGAGCCCAGATATGGACCCTCATCTCTATGGTCAAATCATCTTTGACAAAGCAGGAAAAAATATCCAATGGAAAAAAGACAGTCTCTTCAATAGATAGTGCTGGGAAAGTCATCACATTTAGCAGCACTACTCACTGATCTGCTCCCTGCTGCCTCTTGGGCTTTGATAGAACTGTTGTTTCTCCCTAGGATGTCCTTTCCCCTCTGTCTGGCTAGCTTCCAGTAGTCTTCAAGACTCGGGTTGGCTCCACATCCTTACTGACCCCTCCTACTCTCCCTCTCACCCATGCACACTGGGCACTCACTGCAGTGTAGGTGTTCATTGCTTACTGCACTGGCACGTATTCCTTGCCTTTCTGTTCTAGCCCACCCCCCACCCCACTAAGTTTTCAGCCCCATAAGGACAGGGAGGAGCCCAGAACCGTGTCGTGGAGAAAGCATTTCATGCATGTGCCGGGATTACCCCTTCTCTGTTCCATTTTTCTCTTTTGGCTCCCACACTGCATGTATTCTTGGGTTTATCTGTTTATTCACGGCACCAGGTGTTGATAACTTACACAGCTGGGTACTCTCATTTTGAAGTATCAGCCTCGAGCCATTTTTGGTCTGGTTTCACCATGGCACAGGCCTAGTTTCTAGAGCCCCAGGCTTCATGTGAGTTCCCTTTCCAGACTCCTGTTTATTCTCATCTGCCTCACACTGCAGGCCCCTTCTAGAAGGGGTGATGTCTAAGACTGACGTCTTAGAATGTGTCCCTGTGCTTCTGATGTGGCAACATTCTAAAGCAAAGTGTTTGAGCCCAGTGAGCCCTCTCCATCCTTTCTGGTGACCTTAGTCCTGTGGCCCCTTTTGAGAATGAGAAAAAGGGGAAAGAGGTGAGCTGCATATCTTTAAAAAAAGGGTGGGGATATTCTTCCCTTAGCATTTTCAGCAGCACAATAGCAGTAGGCACTATTTTAAACTCTCAGATAATTCGATCTTAATTATATGGTATGCAGAGCACTAATAAGTTTACAAAGCTGCCAGCAACACTAAACACAAATGTCTTAGAAAATGGTACCCTTTTCCTTGCTTATTGTAGGACCGGGAACTTCAGTAATTGTCAGCAATTAAGAGGGAGTGACCAAACGGTGATTCAGAGGAATCCTCCAGAGACAATGATGTCAGGGAAAGCTGCAAGTCTGGCCTGGTGGGCAGGGGCATCTGGAGGCTGGGGAGGTATCCTGGAACCCCAAACTGTGGGACTGACCTGTCACAGCTGAATGTGATCCAGAAAAGCATGTCAGGAGAGCCAAGAAATTACTCATTCTTACCATAAATGGATACCAAGAGGCCCAGCCACAGCTATGCAAAGAAGAATACCATGTGGGAAATAGGAGCTTCTGCTCCCAGTGCCTCATGCCTGTGGAGTAGAATTGGCTTGGGCTTTGGGGTCCTATAGTCTTCATCTTTCCAACTTGAGTCTGTAACTCACCAGTTGAATGCCACTGTGCAAATGACTGTGGTGACCCTGGGCTTGCTCATTGTGGAACAGGGAACACCAGTCTTGTGGGAGTCATGTCAGCATTGACACAGCACAGGTGCAACCTGAAGCAGATGGGCTGGCACATAGTAGGTGTGCAATTTATATTCATTCATTTCCTTTCCTGCCTCCTCTCTTTGGAAGAGGATAAAACACTTCTACTAAGGTCACCTATGATTGGTACATTTCCTAGCCTGTATGAGGTATTTCATCAAGGAAGGAACAAATACTTCAATACATATTGTTTTTTTTACTAAATCAGGAAACTAAAGCACAGAGAGTCTAGGTAACTTAGTAAAAGCTAGCTTGTAGTCGTAACGGGGGGTCAAAATTCAGCACAACTAAATTCAATTAAAGAAGTTAAAGATTGATAAATATTTCCTAAGGGGTAAAGAACAGGGAGGAAAGGTGTGTGTGTTGGGGGTAAATGACCTCAGCCAATAAACACAGAAGGTATTCAGGGCACCACAAGCCTTCTGCTGTATGGTTTAGGCAAAGGTTCAGGACAGGAGGGCTGAAGAGATGACACCAGAAAATGTGCTGGACTCAGACAGAACA
>PISX010024664.1:0-27508 GCA_004024625.1 Mellivora capensis | reverse complement strand
TCCAACTGGTCCAATGTGTTATTAATGCTTTTGTTTCTTTATTGATTATCTTCTTGGATGATCTGTCTATTACTGAGAGAGGCATGTTGAGATCTACTACTATCAATGTATTCATAGCAATATGACTCTTTATCTTGATTAATAGTTTTCTTATGTAATAGGCTGCTCCCATATTGGGGGCATAGATATTTACAATTGTTAGATCATCTTGGTGGATAGTCCCTTTAAGAATGATGTAGTGTCCTTCTGTATCTCTGACTACAGTCTTTAGTTTAAAATCTAATTTATCATATATGAGAATCGCCACGCCGGCCTTCTTTTGAGGCCCATTGGCATGAAAGATATTTCTCCATCCCTTCACTTTCAATCTGGGTGTATCCTTAGGTTCGAAATGGGTCTCCTGTAACCAACGTATGGATGGGTCCTGTCGTTTTATCCAATCCGCAACCCTGTGTCGTTTTATGAGCCCATTTAGGCCATTTACATTGAGAGTGATTATTGATAGATACATTTTTATTGACATCGTGTTACCTTTGAAGTCTTTCTTTCTGTAGATTGTCCTATATTTCTGTACAATGATATTCTTGGGATTTTTCCTCTTTTATAGAACCCCCCTTAATATTTCCTGTAGTGTCAGCTTGGTGTTTGCAAACTCTTTTAAGCCTTGCCTGTCTTGGAAACTCTATATCTCCATCCATTTTGAATGTCAGTCTTGCTGGATAAAGTATTCTTGGCTGCATGTTCTTCTCATTTAGTGCCCTGAATATATCTTGCCAGCCCTTTCTGGCTTGCCAAGATGTGTGGACAGGTTTGACGTTAGTCTGATGGGCTTTCCTCTGTACATAAGGAGCTTCTTTGTCCTAGCTGCCTTCAAGAGAGTTTCTCTAGAATTATAATTCCTCATTCTTACTATCAGGTGTCTCGAGGTGTTTCGAGAATCTAAAATCTTGAGAGGGGACTGTTCTGCCTCCAGTACATGAACACTGTTTCCATTTGCGATATTTGGAAAATTTTCATGAAGAACGTGTTCGACAATATCTTCTAGACTTCTTTCTTTCTCTTCCCATTCAGGTATTCCAATAATTCTGATGTTGGAAGATTTCATGGCATCATTTATTTCTCTGATTCTGTTTTTGTGGCTTCTAAGCTGTTTGTTCCAGGCTTCCTACTGATCCTTTCTCTTTATCTGTTTGTCCTCCAGATCACTAATTCTATCTTCTGTCTCAGTTATCCTAGCTTTTAGAGAATTTAGATTAGATGGGAACTCACTGAGAGCCTTGTGAACATCAGCCCTGGTGGTTTTCAGTTCTGCCCTAATATTGTGTCATCATCCCTGGTGGCTTTCAGTTCTGCCCTAATCAATTCCATTTGGTCGTCCATGGTTTTCTCCAACCTCGCTATTGTCTGGATAATTGTTAGCCTGAAATCCCTTTCCGACATAATGTCTATGTCAGTAGCCATTAGCTCTGTTGCAGAGGGCCCATCCTCTGAATTTTTCTTCTGCTGGGCTTTCCTCCTGCTAGTCATTTTGGTGAGAGATGGCTGAATGGTTGTAGCTGGATGTATCTACCTTGGTGCATTGAAGGTGCACCCTCGAATGCTTCTGAGCAATCAAGAGTCCCCCACCCAATTGAAAGAAAAAAAGAAAGAGAGAAAGCAGAAAGAAGAGAGAGAGAGAGAGAGAGAGAGAGAAAGAGAGAGAAAGACAGGAAAAAGAAAGAAGGATAAAAGAGAAGGCTCAGCCCAAATGGGCCCCAAGTTAAGTTTTGTGAAGAATACAAACAAAAACGACTGGTAAAAGTATGACAAGAGAAGAAAAAAATATATACATATATATGTAAAAGCAAAACAGAGAAACAAACAGGCAAACAACAAAAAAGAACCTCGTCAAAAAGAACCCTAAGTATAAGATTTATATACTACCAGGACAAACACAAATATACAAAAATACAGTTAGGAGAAAAAGATGGGCGTGTGGTTGTAAATTGTCAGTGTGGGCGAGGAAGGTTATTTTGCTTCTTCCTGGATGTATCTTGATATCTTATTTAAAGGATGTAACTTTCCTAAGATAACAGGGGATTAAAACTTGGTTTACCTAAAAAACAGTAGCATTGATTGGGGAAAGTGGATTACGTTGAAGTTTAACTCTATATGAATATAAGAAAATAAAAGTATAGAAAAGAATGATCTAAACTAAAGTGAAATTTAAAAAAAAATTTAAAAAATAGAAAAGCAAAAGAAAAACATGTGTATATGTACCAAAAAGTTCAGGTTAAAAGGTTATTATCGAATTTGATGTACTGGACATCTCACTGTGATGGTAAATAGGCTAAAAAAATCTATATAAAAAAATGGAAAAGATTAAAAAAAATTTAAAAATGAACGAGAATAGTGGGAACGAATTAAAAATTAAACGTTGTATCTATGAAGTAGTAGAACTATGATTATTCTCTTCTTGGCCTGTTGGCTTTCTGGGGGAGGGGCCTGCCGCGTGGGTTTTCAGGCAGTGTTTCCTGAGTTAAGGCCTCCCGCCACCCTCCAGGGGATGGGCTCTGAGGAATCTGGGCCTTTAGGCTTTTGTTCTCTGGAGGTTTTTATGTCTGTTCGTTTGTTTTCTTTCCCCTTGGCAGCTCCGGATGGTTCTTGGAGGTTTAGAGGAAAGCAAACTGCACCCAGACCTCCCTCCCAGAGAGAAGCCCCAGTCCATTGCCCTCTGGGTGCTGCAGAGCAGGTTCCCAGCCTCGATCTCTGGGGACACCTGTGTGTCCTGCTTGTACTCAAAACCACAACAGCAGCAGCTGTCTGGGCAGCTCCAGACCACCAGAGAGGTTCCAAGCGGTGATCTTACACTGAGATTTTCCTGCTGGCCTGGGCTGGGAGCGCTTAGACTTTCCGGGTCCAAGAGCACCTGGCTGGCACTGCTGCCCGCCTCTCTCAGGGGAGGAGGTGGAGCGCCTCTCAGGCTCTGCTAGCGCCGGCGCAGTGCGGCGCACGTGTGGGGAGTGCAAAAAAGCTGTTTCTGCCCCGAGAGGGTCCCAGCCCCTGCCACAGGCCAAGTGCCCTTAGGAGGTCTCCTCGCAGCTCAGGGACCAAGACCTGGTTTCTCTGCTGCACTCTCTCTGGCTCAGCGCCAGGGGTGTCTGTCCTCCGTGGGGGACTTAAGCCCCTGTCCCTAACAGTTCCAATTCCCACAATTTCCCCCTGCGATCCTTTGCTCTTTTTGAGTGCTTTTTATCAGTCTTCAAGTTAATGCTGGTCCCCAGTCATAGGGCACTCTCGTATTGGGGTATTACTTCCCAATGGGTCTCCTCTGGTGGCTCCCTCCCCCTTTTGTTTATCTTCTGATACCAGTCCGGTGTTCCTGCTCGGCTTTACCTGCCCACTGGTGTCTTCTGCCCCCGTAGAGATCCTGACGTGTAGAATTCTGATCTCAGGCTGATTTCATGGGTGATCGGAGTTCCTTGGTAGGTAATCAGCTCACTTTAGAGGACAGGTTGAACTGGCGCCTCCTCCTAGTTCCCCGTCATCTTGTCCCAAAATCAGAAAATAATTTCTTATGAGTTTTTCATGTTGCTGTTCAGTTTTCAAACACCATTTGCTGAAGAGATTATCTTTTTCTCACTGCGTATTCTTTCCTGCTTTGTCAAAGTTTAATTGACCATATAATTGCGGGCTCATTTCAGAGTTTCCTATTCTGTTCATTGATCTATGTATCAGTTTTTGTGCCAGTACCATACTGTTTTGATCACTATAGCTTTGTAATATGATGTCCAGAATTGTGATGCCTCCAACCTTGCTTTTCTGGTTCTCAACATTGCTTTGGCTATTTGGAGTCTTTTGTGGCTCCATACAAATTTTGTAATACAGAAATAAATTCCACTTAGTCATGGTGAATGATTCTCTTAATGTATTGTTGGATTCAGTTTACTAGTATTTTGTTGAAAAATTTTAGATCTAAGTTGATCAGGGATATTGGCCTACAGGTCTCTTTTTTAGTGGAATCTATATCTGGTTTTAGTTTCAGGGTAACCATGGCCTCATAGAATGAGTTTGGAAGATTTCCTAACTTTTCTACTTTTTAGAAAAGTTTGAGAAGAATGGGTATTAGCTCTGCTTTAAGTGTGTGGTAGAATTTGCCTGTAAAGTCATCTGGCCCTGGGCTTTTCTTTTTGGGAGTTGTTTGATTACTGATTCAATTTCTTTGTTGGTTATCAGTCTGTTCAAGTTTTGTATTTCTTCCTGTTTCAGTTTTGATAGTTTATATGTTTGTAGGAATTTATCTATTTCTTCCAGGTTGTTCAATTTGTTGGTGTGTAGTCATAACATTCCCTTATAATTGTCTTTCTTTGTTATTGGTTGTTATTTCTCTCTTATTTGTGTTTTTTTTTTCTTTTTTTCAGTCTGGCTAGAGGTTTTTCAATTTTATTAATTCTTTCAAAGAACCAGCTCCTGGTTTCATTAATCTCTCCTATTTTTTAAAATTTCCATATCATTTATTTATGCTCTAGTCTTCATTATTTCCTTTCTTCTCTTGTGTTTAGCCTTTGTTGTTCTTTTTCTAGCTCCTTTAGGTATAAGGTTAGGTTGTTTATTTGAATTTTTCCTGCTTTTGAGTTAGGACTATATACTACTCACTTCCCTCTTATGACCACTTTTGGTACATCCCAAAGGTTTTGGACAATTGTGTTTTCATTTTTACTTGTGTCCATGTATTTATTTATTTATTTATTCTTTGATTTCCTGACTGATCCATTCACTGTTTAGTAGCATGTTGTTTGCTTTCATATATTTGTGGTCTTTTCAAATGTTTTCTTGTGGTTGACTTCTAGTTTCGTAACATTGTGCTCAGAAAAGATGTGTGGTATGTTTCAGTGTTTTTGTATTCATTAAGCTTGTTTTGTGGACTAATGAGTAATTTGTTCTGGGAAATGTTCATGTGCACTTGACAAGAATGTGTACTCAGCTATTTCAGGATGGAATGTTCTGAATATATCTGTTAAGTCCATCTGGACCAGTATGTCATTCAAAGCCATCATTTCCTTGTTTATTTTTTGTTTAGATGATCTGTCCATTGGCATAAGTGAAGTATTAAGTTCCCTGTTATTATTGGATTGTTTTCAATGAGTTCCTTTATTTGTTATTAATTGTTTTATATATTTGGGTGTTCCTATGTTGGATGCATAAATGTATGCAATTGTTAGATCATCTTATTGGAGTATCCCATTTATGATTATAGGCTGATGTCCTTTGTCTTCTTTTACAGTCCTAGTTTTAAAGTCTAGTTTTTCTAAGTATTGATACTCTGGCTTTCTTTTGACATCCATTTTAATGAAAAATACTTCTCCACCTCCTCACTTTTGCTCTGCAGGTGTCTTGAGGTCTAAAGTGATTCTCTTGGGGAAACCTGGCTGGCTCAGATGGTTAAGTGCCCACCTCAGCTCAGGTCATGATCCCAGGGTCCTAGAATCAAGCCCCACATCAGGCTCCCTGCTTGTCAGGGAGCCTTCTTCTCCCTTTCCTTCTACTGTGCCCCCTACTTGTGCTCTTTTGCTCTCTCTGTCAAATAAATATATAAATAAAAGCTCTAAAAAATAAAGCGATTCTTTTGTAGGTAGCATATAGGTTATTTTCAATCCATTCTGACACTCTCTGTGTATTGATTAGAGCATTTAGTCCATTTACATTACTAGTAATTATTGAAAGATATGTATTTATTGTCATTTTGTTACTTGTTTTGTCATTGTTTCTGGAAATTTTCTCTGATCTTTTCTTGTCTTTGTCACTTTTGGTCTCTCCTTTGAACTCAGAGTCACCTTTAATATTTCCTGCAGGGCTGTTTTAGTGTTCATGAACTCCTTTAGTTTTGTTTATCTGAGAAACTGTTTATTTCTCCTTCCATTCTGAATGATAGCGTTCCTTGATAGAGTATTCTTGGCTGCGGAATTTTCCCACTAAGCACTTTGAGTTTATGATGAGACTCCCTTCAGGTTTGCCACATTTTTCTTTTGAGAATTCTCTAGCAAGCCTTGTGGGTCTTCCCTGGAATGTTAAGGACATCTTTTTTCTTGCTGCTTTTAAATCTTTTCACTATATTTTGCAAATTTAACTACAACACGTCTTGGTGTTGGCCTGCTTTTGTTGATTTGGTGCGACCTCTCTGTGCTTCTTGGATCTGTTTCCTTCACCAGTTTAGGGACCTTTTCTGCTATTATTTCTTGAAATAAAATTTCCACCCTCTTTTCTCTTATTTTCGGGGACTACTATGGTACTAAGGTCATTACATTTGGTGGAGTCACTGAGTTTCTTAAGTCTATTCTCATGCTGCATAATTCTTCATTTTCTCTTTTGTTTAGCTTCATTATTTTCCATTGTTTTGTTTTCTGTATCACTAATTCTTTCCTCTCCTTTTTCCATCTTGCTGTTCATTGCATAACGCCTGTTTCCAATCTCATGTATTGCATTTTTCATCTCTGATCGATTCTTTTCTTAAGTCTTTTATCTTTGTGGTAAGGGTCTCGCTGATGTCTTCTATTATTTTCTCAATCCCAGTGGGTATCCTTATGATTGTTGCTTTAATTTTTCCATAAGACATGTTACTTATATCTAATTCTATCTTCTGTCTCAGTTACCCTAGCTTTTAGAGAATTTAGATTAGATTGGAACTCATTGATAGCATTGTGAACATCATCCCTGTTGGCTTTCAGTTCTGCCCTAACATTGTGATCATCATCCCTGGTAGTTTCAGTTCTGCACTAATCAATTCCATTTGGTCATCCATGGCTTTCTCCAACCTAATTATTGCCTGGATAATTGTTAGCCTGAATTCCCTTTCCAACATATTGTCTATGTCGATATCCATTAGCTCTGTTGCAGAAGGCCCATTCTCTGAATTTTTCTTCTATTGGGCATTCCTCCTCCTAGTCATTTTGGTGAGAGATGGCTGAACAGATGTAGCTGGATGTATCGACTGTGGTGCAGTCAAGGTGCACCCTGGAACGCTTCTGAGCAATGAAGAGTCCCCACCCAAATGAGAGAAAAAAAGAAAGAGAGAAAAAAGAAAAAAGAGAGAGAGAGAGTGAGAGAGAGAGACAGGAAAAAAAAAAAAAGAAGGATAAAGGAGAAGGCTCAGCCCAAATGGGCCCCAAGGTTAGATTTATGAAGTATACAAACAAAAACAGACAAACAAAAAGACTGATAAAAGTATATGACAAGAGAAAAAAATATATATATAAAGGCAAAACAAACAAACAAAAAAAAGAACCTCGTCAAAAAGAACCCCACGTATAAGATTTATATAGTACCAGGACAAACACAAATACACAGAAACACTGGCAGAAGAAAAAGATGGGAGTGTGGTTGTAAATTCTCAGTGTTGGCGAGGAAGTTTATTTTGATTCTTCCTGGATGTAACTTGATATCTTTGTTAAAGAACTCAACTTTCCTATGATAAAGGGGGATTTAAAATTGGTTTACCTATAGGGGTAGCTTTGATTGGGTAAAGGGGATTCCCTTGAAGCTTAACTCTATATGAATATTAAAAAATAAAAATAAAGAAAAGAATGAACTAAACTAAACTAACGTAAAATTTAAAAAAATCAAAATAGAAAAGCAAAAGAAAAACACAGGTATATGTATCAAAAAGTTCAGGTTAAAAGGTTATTATGGAATTTGATGTACTGGACATCTCACTGTGATGGTAAATAGGCTAAAAAATATCTATATAAAAAATTAAAAAAAATTAAAAATGAACCAGAATAGTGGGAACAAATTAAAAATAAAAGTTTTATCTGTGAAGTAGTGGTGGTTGTTCTCTTGTCGTTTCTTTTTTCTTTTTTTTTTTTCCCGGTTGGCTTTCTGGGGGAGGGGCTTGTTTCGTGGATTTTCAGGCAGTGTTTCCTGAGTTAAGTTTTCCTGCCCCCCTCAAGGGGGTGGGCTCTGAGGAAACCGGTTTTTCAGGCTTTTGTTCTCTGGAGGTTTTTGTGTTTGTTTGTTCCTTTGTTTTCTCTCACCTTGACAGCTTTTGATGGTTTTTAGAGGTTTAGAGGAAAGCAAACCTCACCCAGGCCTCCCTCTCTGAGAGAAGCCTCAGTCTTCTCCCCTCTTGGTGCTCCAGAGCACATAAATTCCCCCTTGGCCACTAGCAGAGCACGTTCTGGGTCGCCATCCCTGGGGACACAGGAACTCCTGCTTGTACCCAAAACCACAACAGTGGCAGTTGTCTGGGCAGCTCCAGACCGCCAGCGAGGTCCCAAGCAGAGATAGCACACTGAGATTTTCCCACTGCCTGGGCTGGGGTGCCTGACTTTGCATGTCTGAGAGTGCCAGGCTGGCGCCTGCCAGAGCCTCTTCAGGGGAGGGTGTGGGGCGCGACTCAGGCTCTGATAGCATGGTGCGGTGTGCACGTGGGGATTGCAAAAATGCTGTGTTTCTGCTGGCTGGCGAGGCTCCCAGCCCCTCGTGGGAGCCGCACCCCACGCGATCTCAGATGCGCTTGTGGCTCAGGGACCAAGACCTGGTTTCTCTGCCACACTCTTTCTGGCTCAGTGCCAGGGGTGGTTGTCCTGGGTCTGGGGACTTAAACCCCTGTCCCTAACTGCCCCGATTCCCACAATTTCCCCTCTTGATCCTTTGCTCTTTTTGAGTGCTTTCAACCAGACTCCAAGTTAGTGCTGGTCCCCAGTTGGAGGGCACTCTTGTATTGGGGTATTACTCTCCAATGCGTCGCTTCTGGTGGCTCCCTCCCCCTTTTGTTTATCTTCAGATACCAGTCCGACGTTCCCACTCTGCTTTACATGCCCACTGGTGTCTTCTGCCCCCGTAGAGATCCAGACATGTATAATTCTGATCTCAGGCTGATTTCATGGGTGATCGAAGTTCTTTGGTAGGTAATCAGCTCACTTTAGGGTATAGGTTGAAAAGGCGCCTCCTCCTAGTTCTCTGCCATCTTGTCTCCCTCACCCATTACTTTTTAAAACAGACTTTCTTCCCCCTTCCCTTCTCCTTCTTCTGAGACTACCTTCTTGTGTGATTGGTTTTCTTGATGGTGTTCTATAAATCTTATAGATTTTCTTTATGTGTTTTCTCTTTCTTTTTTTCTTCTTTCTTGCTTGATCAACTCTGATGTTGAAGTTCTTTATTCATTTTTTATTTCCATTATTGTATTTTTTAAGCTCCAGAATGTGTGTTTGTTTCTTTTTCAATAGTTCTTTACCTCTTTGTTGAGATTCTCAGTTTGTTCATGTATTCTTTTCTTGATTTCATTTAGTTGTCTGTGTTCTCTTACAGCTCAGTGAGCTCCTTTAAAATGAATATTTTGAATTCTTTGTTTAACAGTTTATATATCTTTATTCCTTTATAGTTGGTTACTGGAGATACATCATGTTTCCCTGTGTGTGTTTGTGAGTGTGTGTGTGTGTGTGTGTGTGTGTGTGTGTGTGTGTGTGTGTTTTGGATCCCTGTAGCCTATTGTTGATGTTTTTGCTTTTGAAAAATGAGTCATCTATTCCAGATTTTACAAACTGCCTTTGGGGAAAAAGCCTTTCACCAGTGAATTCAGCTAGAGATTCTGGGTGTGTTGGCTGCCAGGATCTGTGGGACAGTGGTTCCACCACTGGGGACTGTGGGCTGACTGTTGAAATCTGTGTGCTGGTTGTCAAGGGCCCCTGCCCATTTCTTTGTTCTTAGCTACCCCCGGGGGATCACACCATGCTACTTTCCTCAGTGTTCTTTGTGGAGTGTGACAGAGGTAGGCTTCTCATGTAGTACCTTGAAAAGTTAGCAAAGCCAGATGCACACTTTGCTCTCCCTTTCCATCATGGGAGAACTTGGAGAATGATGGGCTCTCTCTTGGTGCTATGCTATGCCAGCTTGAGACTAATGGTAACTTGGGTCTAGTGAAATTATTCTTTTACCCTTTTAAACTTATGTATTTTCATTTCATCTATTATTTACTGCACTGCTATAAACTCTCATTTGAATTCTGGAATTCTCATAAAGGTATTTTAATCCATGGATTGTTGTTAAGTTGGTTTCCTGTGGGGGAATAAGTCTTGGAATATCTTGTTTTGTTATCTTGCTGATATTTTTTCTGTAGGTTCTTTCCATAGTTTGGCTATTGTGGACATAGCTGCTATAAACATTTGGGTGCACATGCCCCTTCGGATCACAACATTTGTATCTTTAGGGTAAGTACCCAGTAGTGCGATTGCTGGGTCATAGGGTAGCTCTATTTTCAACTTTTTGAGGAACCTCCATGCTGTTTTCCAGAGTGGCTGCATCCACTTGCATTCCCACCAACAGTGTAGGAGGGTTCCCCTTTCTCTGCATCCTCACCAACATCTGTCATTTCCTAACTTGTTAATTTTAGCCATTCTCACTGGTGTGAGGTGGTACCTCATTGTGGTTTTGATTTGTATTTCCCTGATGCCGAGTGATGTGGAGCACTTTTTCATGTGTCTGTTGGCCATCTTGATGTCTTCTCTGCAGAAATGTCTGTTCGTGTCTTCTGCCCATTTCTTGATTGGATTTTTTGTTCCTTGGGTATTGAGTGTAATAAGTTCTTTATAGATTTTGGATACTAACCCTTTATCCGATATGTCATTTGTGAATATCTTCTCCCATTCTGTCAGGTGTCTTTTGGTTTTGTTAGCTGTTTTCTTTGCTTTGCAAAAGCTTTTGATCTTGATGAAGTCCCAATAATTCATTTTTGTCCTTTCTTCCCTTGCCTTCGGAGATGTTCCTAGGAAGTAGTGGCTATGGCTGTGGTCGAAGAGGTTGCTGCCTGTGTTCTCCACAAGGATTTGGATGGATTCCTGTCTCGCACTGAGGTCTTTCATCTATTTGGAGTCTATTTTTGTGTGTGGTGTAAGGAAATGGTCCAGTTTCATTTTCTGCATGTGGCTGTCCAATTTTCCAAACACCATTTGTTGAAAAGACTGTCTTTCTTCCATTGGACATTCTTTCCTGCTTTGCTGAAGATTAGTTAACCATAGAGTTGAGGATCTATTTCTGGGATCTCTATTCTGTTCCATTGATCTATATGTCTGTTTTTGTGCCAGTACCATACAGTCTTAATGACTACAGCTTAGTAATAGAACTTGAAGTCTGGAATTGTGATGCCACCAACTTTGGTTTTCTTTTCCAACATTCCTCTGGCTATTCAGGGTCTTTTCTGGTCCCTTATAAATTTTAGGATTTGTTCCATTTCTTTGAAAAAATTGATGGTATTTTGATACGGATTGCATTAAATGTGTAGATTTCTCTAGGTAGCATAGAGATTTTCACAATATTTGTTCTTCCAATCTGTGAGCATGGAACATTTTTCCATTTCTTTGTATCTTCCTCAATTTCTTTCATGAGTAGTTTATAGTTTTATGAGTACAGATTCTTTGCCTCTTTGGTTAGGTTTATTCCTAGGTATCTTATGGTGTTGGATGCAATTTTAAATGGGATTGACTCCTTAATTTCTCTTTCTTCAGTCTTGCTGTTGGTGTATAGAAATGCAACTGATTTCTGTGCATTTATTTATATCCTGACACTTTATTGAATTCCTGTACAAGTTCTAGCAGTTTCGGATTGGAGTCTTTTGAGTTTTCCACATAAAGTATTATATCATCTGAAAAGAGTGAGAGTTTGACTTCTTTGCCTATTCAGTTGCCTTTTACTTCTTTTTGTTGTCTGATTGCTGAGGTTAGGACTTCTTATACTATGTTGAATAGCAGTGATGGCAATGGACATCCCTGCCATGTTCCTGACCTTATTGGAAAAGCTCTCAGTTTTTCTCCATTGAGAATGATATTCACTGTGGATTTTTCATAGGTGGCTTTGCTGATATTGAGGTACATACCCTCTATCCCTACACTTTGACGAGTTTTGATCAAGAAAGGATATACTTTGTCAAATGCTTTTTCAGCATCTATTGAGAATATCATATAGTTCTTGTTCTTTCTTTTATTAATGTATTGCATGACATTGATTGATTTGTGGATGTTGAACCAACCTTGCAGCCCAGGAATAAATCCCACTTGGTCGTGGTGAATAATTCCTTATGTACTGTTGGATCCTTCTGACTAGTATTTTGGTGAGAATTTTTGCATCCGTGTTCATCAAGGATATTGGTCTGTAATTCTCCTTTTTGATGGAGTCTTTGGTTTTGGGATCAAGGTAATGCTGGCCTCATAAAGTGTGTTTGGAAGTGTTCCTTCCATTTCTATTTTTTGGAACAGTTTCAGGAGAATAGGTATTAATTCTTCTTTAAATGTTTGGTAGAATTCCCCTGGGAAGCTGTCTGGCCCTGGGATCTTGTTTTTTGGGAGATTTTTGATGACTGTTTCAAACTCCTTACTGTTATGGGTCTGTTCAGGTTTTCTGTTTCTTCCTGGTTCAGTTTTGGTAGTTTATATGTCTCTAGGAATGCATCCATTTCTTCCAGATTGTCAAATTTGTTGGTTTATAGTTGCTCATAATATGTTCTTTTAACTGTTTGCATTTCTTTGGTGTTGGTTGTGATCTCTCCTCTTTCATTCATGATTTTATTAATTTGGGTCTTTTTTCTTTTTGATAAGTCTGGCCAAGGATTTATCCATCTTATTAATTATTTTAAGGAACTAGCTTGTTCTACTGTTCTTTTGGTTTCTATTTCATTGATTTCTTCTCTCATCTTTATGATTTCTCTTCTGCTGGGTTTAGGCTTTCTTTGCTGTTCTTTCTCCAGCTCCTTTTGATGTAGGGATAGATTGTTTACTTGAGAACTTTCTTGTCTCTTGAGAAGGGAAAAGTTGGAATTTTATTTTGAAAAAATAAAAAGCAGAGAAAGGGTTAGGAGGAAGACAGTTTTACCTTCTATTGTTTGAACAATGTGTATCTAATACCAATCTATTTAACCAATTAATTTTATGATTATGTAATTTATGAAATAATACCTTAAAAGAACTTCTTGATATAGTTATAACAGAATGAGATTAAATAAGTTATAATTTAAGAATAAAGGCAGTGTTTAAAATTTGAATAATTATAACATTACTGTAGAGTAGAATTTTCTTTTTTTTAAGAAGATTTGATCTTTTTTTTAAAAAAGATTTTATTTATTTATTTGACGGAGAGAGAGAGACAGTGAGAGGGAACACAAGCAGGGGGAGTGAGAGAGGGGAAGTGGGTTTCCCGCTGAGGAGGGGGACTGATGTGGGGCTCTATCCCAGTACCCTGGGATCATGACCTAAGCCAAAGGCAGATGCTTAAAGACTGAGCCGCCCAGGCACCCCAGAGTAGAATTTTCTTGCTTTCTGAGTCAGATTCTGTTGGACTTCGTTTTCTTGACAACAAAATAGTGAAAAGCTTGACAGCCACCCTAATGTATTCAAGGTAGTTTTAAAGGATTAATTAAGAGCTATTGGTTATTTCAGAACTAACACTTTCATGTTATTAAATAATATAGAATGCACCACCTGAAATATTACATTTTAAATACAGATTATAGAAAAATATATTTCTAGTCATAGTTTACATTTTTTCTTTTTTTAATTTGGAAAATGTTGGTTTATTTAGTTATTCAGATTTTCCAAATAATAACATTATTATACAATGAAAAAAATCATTAATAAATCTGAAAATATTATCAGAATGCCCTCTAAGTGTTATGAAGCTATCAGGGTCAAGGAGCTACATCAAGTTTTATAAAATTCCAAATTTCCCTTGAAAACTTGAGTTTTTTCATTAGCAACAAATACTGTCACTTGTTTTCCTTGAAGTAATTATTTTACTTCATTCATTTTTGAGAAAATGTTTGTCAAATGCTCCTGTCTGACAACCATACATTTTTTTTTTCATCATGATAAGTTTACTCTTTAATCCCATCACCTATTTCACCCATCCCCCAGCCTACCTCCCATCTGGTAACCATCAATTTGTTCCCTACAGTTTAGTGTCTCTTTCTTGGTTTCACGCTTTCTCTTTTAACTTTGGTCATGAGTGAAATCATATATTTGATTTTCTCTGACTGACTTATTTCACTTAGGAATAAACTTTATAGCTCTGTGTCATTGCAAATGGCAAAATTTCATTCTTTTTTATGGATGAATAATATATATGTAATATGACAATATTATGCTACGATGGTAGCAGCCCAAGTGTCCATTGATAGATGAACAGATAAAGAAGATGTGGTATATAAATATATATAATATAATATATAATAATATATACGCACATAAATATTATCATATAATATATATAATATATCATATAATATAGAATATATAATATATCATATAATATATATAATATAATATCATATAATCTATAATATATCATATAATCTATAATATATCATATAATCTATAATATATCATATATCATATGATATATATAATAATATTTATGTGTGTATATATTATTATATATTATATTATATGTATTTGTGTATATATTATTATATATTATATTATATGTATTTATATACCACATCTTCTTTATCCTCTCATCTATCAGTGGACACTTGGGCTGCTACCATAGTTTGGCTATTGTAAATGATGCTGCAATAAACATCAGGATGTCTATATTTCTTCAAATTAATACTTTTGTATTCCTTGTGTAAATACCCAATAGTGCAATTATTGGGTGGTTCTATTTTCAAGTTTTTGGTAGTTCTATTTTCAATTTTTTGAGGAACTCCCATACTGTTTTTCACAGTAGCTCCATCAGATTTCCTTCACACCAATAGTGCAAGAGTTCCTTATTTTCCACATCCTTGCCAACACTTGCTATTTCTTATTTTTTTTATTTTCTCCATTTCAACAGGTGTGAGGTGATATCTCATTGTAGTTTTGACTTGCATTTTCCTGATGGTGACTGATGTTGAGCAACTTTGCATGTATCTGTTGGCCATCTGGATGTCTTCTTTGGAGAAAAGTGTCTTCATCTCTTTTGCCCATTTTTAAATTGGACTATTTGCTTTTGGGGTGTTGAGTTGTGTAAGTTCTTTATATATTTTGGATACTAACTCTCTTTTAGAAATGTCATTTGAAAATATCTTCTCCTATTCTGAAGTCTGCCTTTACGTTTTGTTGATTTTTCCCTTTGTGGGCAGAATCTTTTTATTTTGATGTAGTCCCAATAGTTCATTTTTGCTTTTGTTTCCTTTGCCTCAGGAGACATATCCAGAAAAATGTTCCTATAGCTGATGTCAGAGAAATTACTGCCTGTGTTCTTTTTAGGGATTTTTATGGTTTCTGGTCTCACATTTAGCTCTTTCATCCATTTTGAGTTTACTTTAGTGTATGGTGAAAGAAAGTGGTCTGGTTTCATCCTGTTGCATGTTGCTGTCCAGTTTTTCCAACACCTTTTTATTAAAGAGACAGCTTTTTTCCCCATTGTATACCAATTTCTCTTGTCAAGTTTGGTCTGTCATATAATTGTGGGTTAATTTCTGGGTTTTCTATTCTGTTTTATTTTCTATATGTATATTCTTAGTCTGGTACTATGCTTTTTTATTTACTACCACTTTGTAATATAACTTGTAACCTGGAATTGTGATACCTCCAGTCTTGTTTTTCTTTTTCAAGTTGCTTTGGCTCTTTGAGGTCTTTTGTGATTCCATGTTTTTTATGTTTTTCAAAGCTAAGAAAAGGGAAACAAAGTTAAAAATTTAAACAAGACTTAAATTATGATTTACCTAGCACAAACTCAAATTGGAACAGAAAGTTGATTTGTTATATATATATATATATATATATATATATGATCTATATACAGAGAGATTTTATTTATTTATTCAACAGAGAGAGAGAACACAAGTAGGCAGAGAGGCAGGCAGAGAGATCAGAGGAAGCAGGCTCCCTGCTGAATAGAGAGCCTAACGCAGGGCTCAATCCCAGGACCCTGAGATCATGACCTGAGCTGAAGGCAGAAGCTTAATCCACTGAGCCACCCAGGTGCCCCTGTTATATTTTTAATTATAAAAGATTTACCTGGTTTTTAGTTAATTGGCAGAAAAACTCGAAATAACATAAGAAAAAAATCTATATTCTTTGAAAAGGTACATACCTGGTTTTTGTGTATAAATTTGTGTGTGTGTGTGTGTGTGTGTGTGTGCACACACGTGCATGAGCACATGTGCATTATTACTTTTCAGAGAGAGAGTGGGAGGGCAAAATGGGGGAAGTTTAGGGTGAGAAAGAATCTTATGTCCTTAGGCAGGCTCCACACCCAGCATGGAGCCAGATGTGGGGCTCAATCTCACCACCCTGATATCATGACGTGAGCTGAAATCAAGAATCAGATGCTGACCTGACTGAGCCACCCAGGTGCCCCTGCTTTTAATATATCAAGTAGATACTTATCTTTCATTTGATTAATTATAGTAGAATTAATTCCCAGCATGAGCTACTGAAAAGCTTACATTTGTATATAATTTTTTTAATAAAATAAAACTTTGATGATCTTTGTTTTAGTTATTATTTTCCCAGATTCCACTACCTCCCATTATTAGCTTTATTAATGTGAATTGATTTTTACATTCTCCATAGAACAACCCAAAATGTCAAGAACAACTAAAATTCACTTTTGCTCTTATCCTTTTAGCTCATGAGCTGGAGAGGTGTGAAAAAACTGCGCCCTGTTTTAAGGTATTTGGGTTGGGAGCAGATGCAAGTAAAAAGATCTCCACTGGTAAAATATCTGCTGGGAAAATGTTGAAGTTTCATATCCTGTGGAGAGGATGTTTGAAGTTGGTGTGATGAGAGTCCAATATTATACAGCAAGGCATTTGGGATTCTCTTTGTTAAGCATATAGAACAGCACTAACATCTCCTTCTGCTTCTTTGTGAAATGAGAATTTTTACCTCTCATATTAAGCATAAAACAATAGCATTGAACACTTAGAAGTCTATGTTTCATACTTGCTTGGCTTGCTGTTTCCACAAAGTATCTCCCAGTTATATTGATTATATTACCAGATTATCTGTTGATTAAAGCCATTAACAATCCACTCTTGAGTAGTCAACATAATGATGTTTAGTTTCCTTGCAGTAACAATTAGAGAATGAAGCAATTTACCATAATTAGGTACTACCTGAAAAAAAGATATCCACATTAAGGGAAGTTAAAAAGACTTTTTTTCTTAGGTTTAGGGACAACTGTTAACAGAGTGATTTTTTTTCTGAATTACAAAGAAAATTATTGCACTTTTAATTTGCTCATTATTACCAACATAGGAACAATAAATGGTTCTTGTTCAGAGTTTGACCCATGTGGCTTTGGGCAAATTGCTTAGCCTGTCTCTTTTTTGTTTGTTTGTTTGTTTCATTATCTAGGAGGCAATGATAATGGTCATACCATAAATAGATACTGATGGATAATTAATATTTGCAAAGTGCTTTGAGATCCTGGGAAAGGAAAAATTCTACAAATAAAAATGCACAAAGTACACGAGACATTTCAATGAAAATTTATTGTTAAAACACTGTTTACTATTCTTTTTTTAAAAGATTTTATTTATTTATTTGACAGACAGAGATCACAAACAGGCAGAGAGGCAGACAGAGAGAGAGGAGAGAGCAGGCTCCCCACTGAGCAGAGAGCCCGATGCGGGGCTTGATCCCAGGACTCTGGGATCATGACCTGAGCCAAAGTCAGAGGCTTTAACCCACTGAGCCACCCAGGTGCCCCCCAAAATTTTATTTTTTATATTTATTTAATCTTTTCAAGTCTTTGAGTGCCACTTTCTACTTTTGTAGTCTGAATAGAATAAGATTACCATTTGCTTTTTGATGTTGTTCAAGCATTCAGGAACCATACCCCCCAAATTTTTTTTCTTGTTTGGCTTTAGAAAGGATGCCATAATGGGGTGCCTAGTGGTTCAGTCAGTTGAGCCTCTGACTCTTGGTTTTAGCTCAGGTCTCACGGGTTATAGGATTGAGTCCCGTGTGGGGCTCCACACTTGGTAGGGAGTCTGCTTGAAGAATTCTCCCTCTGCCTTCCCCCACTCAAGTGTGTGTGCTCTCTCTCTAAAATAAATAAATATTTTTTGAAGGAATGCTACCATAAGGAAGGCAGGATTTCTTTTTTTATCTAGACACTGTTTTGTATCCCTGGATTTGGCAACTTGTCTGTTCCTGTCATCTGGGACAGCAAAGGGAGGAAGAGGTAACAGGTTCCTGAGGTTCAGCTAGATGGATTGGACAGTGGGTTTCAGAGATAGACATTCTATCTTAGTCATAATTTGGAAAACCTGAAGTTACTGGGGGATGTGGTTAATCTAGTGGAGCATAGCTATATGTCAGATGTTAGGTAGCTCAATGGTCATCATTTCATATTTCTGTTCAGGTATGCCCAAACCTGAAATAGGATTGAGGTACTGGATTGGGTAACAGAGTAGAGATTCAGATTGGTGACTGAGGTAGTAGCTTAGACAGAAGCTTAGTGAATGAGATGAACATGAGTGTGGGGTTTGAAGGGAAAGATTTAAAGAACTACATATCAAAAAAGAGAATGAAAGCATTTTCCTGATGAAATGGGTCTTGGGCTTTTTAAAAACATTAACATGAACTTGGAGTGCTCATTATGTGCCAAGCACTAAGACCTTTATAAGCTTTCTAACCTTTAATTCTCTCAATAAGTTAATGAGTTAGATACTGTCCTCACCCACATTTTATAGATGGTGAAACTGAAAACTACAAGTGAAATAATTTGCCCAAAGCAACACAGTCAGTAACTGACAGAGCTAGCATTTGCACTCTAAAAAAAAAGGATTTTATTCATTTGAGAGAGAGAGAGAGGAAGAGAGAGAGAGCCCAAGCAGGGAGAGGCAAAGGGAGAGGGTGAAACAGTCTCCCTGCTGAGTGGAGAAGCCTGATTCATGGATTTACCCCAGGACCCTGGGGTCATGACATGAGCTGAAGGCAGTCGCTTAACCAACTGAGCCACCCAGTTGCCCCCAGCATTTAAACTCTTGCAGTCTAGCTTAGGAATTCATACATATAACTTCTATCTAGCTTAAGAATTCATACATATAACTTCTATCTACCACTGATTTTTTTATTGGTTGGTAGCTGCATTTTCTCCTAAGTCCTTAGGAGAAAATGCAGAAGACTTGGTGATCTTTACTGAGATACTAAATCTCAGGGAGACAGATAAAAAACCAGACTAAACTCGATGGTGAGATTGAATATGCTGATACTCTCTTCAATTTGAATTGGCTCAGAAGCTGGGAACAGCTTGGATTTGCAATTTAAGTCACTACTGAACTTAGTTATGAGGGACTAAGAAAGGAAAAAAAAAAGCAGAGAAGCAGAAGAGGGAGTGATAACTACCCTCTACTAGACTATAATACCATCCATAGAACCATGCTATGGAATGTTAGTTTAGTTCACATTCTCAAATGGAATTAGATAGTTGCTGCCTTCTAACTCAATGAATCTTTATGTTTACTGTGATCTTCAAGCACTGGCTAATCCTAATTTTCTTTAGCTAATGAGGCCAGGTAAAAAATCACAACCCAAATGTGCCTGGGAGAATTATACATATAACTTTTTAAAAACTTACCTTTCACCTCTAGCATTCTAGATGATTGAGCTAAATTTGTATAATCTTCCTGAAATATAATTAATCAATTTGAACTTTCTGAAAGTAGACAACCCCCTGGCATAAAGGACATATATGTAAGATTATGTATATATAGTCTATATAAACTTCTTAATTGACTATATAAAGTGAAACCTTGGATGCTGAGATTTCTAATATTACTCGAGTATCTGAAGGTGAGAAGGGACAAGGAGAGTAGAAAAGACTTGACAGTGCTGGTGACATAGTGCAGGAAATTGTAGGGAAATAACATTTACTGCATGACTAGTCTATACTGGGCTTTATGCCAAATGGATTACATATACAGTATTATCTCACTAACTGTGTGAAGGAATATTGTTACTCTCAGTGTACAAGTGAGAAAACTGAAGCTTAGCAAAATTAAATAATTTGCTCAAGGACATAATACTGGTTAATAAGTGGTCAAGCCAGGATGTGAGATCAGTTGCAGTAAAGTGCAGTGCTACAATAGTTTGTTCCATTCCTTTTCTTTGTTAATTATTTTTTTCTATGGCCTACTCTCAACTGAAAATGACAAATCATATGGACGTTGTTTATTTTATTCAATTTGTGCTACAAAATAGAGCTAAAGTCCATTTTGAGACTGGTTAAATAATGAAAATGGTGTTAATAATAATTAAAATGTTAGTAGTAAAAACATTTAGTGAACAGTAGTAGGTACACAACAGCATGCTATGTAATTTACATGGATTATTTTATTTTTATTTACAACAAAAATCATGAGATAGGTAATAGTGATTATCTCTAATGAGGAAAAAAACTCAGAAATGCTAAGTGATTTGTCTATGATTACATAGCTGGGGAGTGTCAAAGCCAGGACAAAAGTATTCAGATCTGTCTCACCATAAAGCTCAAATTCTTTGCTAATACCTCTTCAGGCTCTTCTAAATTATTTTTGAATTAACTTCATAGTAAGTTAAAGTCTGGGCTTCAACTATTTCTATGCAGCATTGTCTTCTCTGAGGACTTTTAACCTGTACTCTGTTAGAATGAGAAATGATGCCTCAGTCTGTAAGTTTGGCCTGTTTTAGGATCCATAATGAAGGACTATGAGCCAAGTGAGCAGTTCTTTTTCTTTCTTAATCCTTAAGTATACCTCACTTCTACTTTAAAGTTTTGGTATCCCTAGCACTGAGCTCATTGTCTTACACATCTGAGTCACTTGATGCCTATTTGCTGGTTATGTGAGATTTAGACTGGCACATCCAGGAATTAAATTGAGATGGGAGGGTGGTTATGATGACTTTTTAAAAAAATAAATCTTAATGTGAAAAGTGGAAAAATTAATAAAGGGCTCTGAAATAAGACAGAAGCAGCAAGAGGAATTTGTCAAATGTTTATTAAAATTAGTGGAAAAAGGCCCTTATTAAAATCAACAAATCTTCTTGCTGTTTTGCATAAATGAAGTTTAAAGGTTTGTGTTTCATGTGGCAATTCAAACTGCTTTTCTTTAAGTAGGGACAGAAATGCTCTCCATTCAAAAGGCAGAAATTCTAAAACTTGGGCTGCTCTCTGTCCTTTTTAAAAATGGAGGAGACTGAAAATCCATTACTTTGGAAATTAAAAGCTTATACTCTGTATTCATGCTAAGGATATCAGAGGTCAAAAGGAAGCCAGTAGGAAAACATTTCAGTCACCCATAAAGCTGCAGGCAAGCTGAGGCTTTGGGAATGTTTTATTGAAGATTTGGTCACTAGTTAATAAGTTCAGGACACAAGGATAATTAACGTTGTCTTGGCTGTTACTTATGTAAGAATTTCCTGTTCAAAAGACCTATGCCATGAAAGATATGGGCTATATTAAAGGTTAGCAATCTGACTTAACAAAACAAATTGGTAATGGAACTGTCAATAACAGGCACATATAAATATGCTACAGCTTGTGTCAGGCTGGAACCAGGCTGCCTGCATGCTGTTTTCTTCTACAGATGGGGTAGCACTTGGCAAAGCTGACATGGATTTGGAATTTAAAGCTACATGGTGATTTCAGTATTTCATTTTCCTTCAAATCAATAAGGATGATTCAAAACCAAACCAGATGGCTATGCAGCTACTGTAGAATATCAGAAACAGACCAAACTTTTATTTTTCTTCAGAGTATTACCTCTTAAAAGAACTTTAATTTCCAAAATGTCTTAAATGAAGCTAAAAAAAAAAGTCTGTAATATACCTTTTTTTCCCCTTACACCTGCCTTTAGGATTCTCAGGAAGATCTAATGCCTCTCAGAACTCAGAAAGCCAGTATGCACATTCAAAGTCTAAGAGAATGTGGAGCAGCTTGATAATCATCAAGAATGTGTTGGGAGGGGGATGTTGTTGGAATTGTACTTTGTTGTCCGCTTTCTCATTTGATTTTATCTTTTCTTTAACACTACAGGAAGAAGCATGATGATGATAGTTACAGAACTGGGAAAAGAGTCTAGCAGGCCTAACAACCTCTGAAAGTCTATTTCAGAAGTTTTTAGAACAGAAACTTCATAACTCCAGACAGACTTAAGATTGTGTGTGTGTGTGTGTGTGTGTGTGTGTGTGTGTGTGTTGACTTATACACTCCCTCATCTCTCTTAGAGGTCTTTGTTTTTCACCTGAATCTCTAATTGCGAGTAAAGTGGTCTTTTTTTTTTGCCTGTTCCCTCCTTTATTTTAATTTTTTATTCTGAAATAATTTTACATTTATAAGAGAATAGTAAAAATGGTAGAGAAAGTTCTTGTATACCCTTCTCTCAGCTTCCCCTCATGTTAACACCTTATGTAACTATGGTGATTTTATCAAAACTAAAAAATTAACACTGGTATATTACTATTAACCAAACTGTAGACTTTATTTGGATTTCACCAGTGTCTTCCCACCAATGTCTTTTTCCATTCTGATGCATTCCAAGATTTCATACTTTATTTAGTCATCATGTCTCCTTAGTTTCCTACAATCTGTGGCTTTTTTGTCTTTTCTTGTTTTTCTACAACAGACACTTTTGAAGAGTACTGACTGAGCAGGGTAATTTGTAAAATGGCCAATTTGGAATTTGGCTGATGATTTCCGTGACTAAACTGCAGTTATGGATTTGGGAGAAGAATACCACAGAGGTGATATGCCCTTTCTTATTCACATCATATCAAGTTATAAATGATATCAATTTATCACTCATGTTAATCTTGATCAGGTCCCCTTCTTTTTAAAAATGTACCTGTGTGTGGGTTACTTAAGAATGTGGTTAGGAGACTGGACAAAACAAAAATTTCATTTTTTAAATGCTTATTTGTAGTAATTTTTTAAATTTAATTTTATTTTTTCAGTGTTCCAAGATTCATTGTTTATGCACCACACCCAGTGCTCCATGGAATATGTACTCTTCTTAATACCCACCACCACACTCATGCATCCCCCCACTCTCCTCCCCTCTAAAACTGTTTGTTTCTCAGAGTTCACAGTCTGTCCTGCTTTGTTTCCCCTTCTGATTTACCCTAATTCACTTAGCTTCTTCTTTCTTCTTTCACTTTTCACTTCTTCTTTCCTTCTCCTAATGTCCTCCATGTTATTCCTATGCTCCATAAGTAAGTGAAACCATATGACATTTGACTTTTTCTGCTTGAGTTATTTCACTCAGCATAATCTCCTCCAGTTCTGTCCATGCTGATACTAAACTTGGGTATTCATCCTTTCTGATGGCTATGTAACATTCCATTTTATATAAGGACCATATCTTCTTTATCTATTCATCTGTTGAAGGACATCTTGGCTCTTCCCACAGTTTGGTGATTGTGGCCATTGCTGCTATGAACATTGGGGTACAGATGGCCCTTCATTTCACTACATCTGTATCTTTGGGGTAAATACCCAGTAGTGCAATTGCAGGGTCATAGGGTAGCACCATATTTAATTTTTCAAGGAATCTCCACACTGTTTTCCAAAGTGGCTGGACTAACTTGCATTCCCACCAACAGTGAAAGAATGTTCCCCTTTCTCCACATCCTCTCCAATACATGTTGTTTACTGTCTTGTTAATTTTGGCCATTCTAACTGGTGTAAGGTGGTATCTCAGTGTGGTTTTGATTTGAATCTCCCTGGTGACTAATGATGATGAACATTTTTTCATGTGTCTGTTAGCCATTTGTATGCCTTTGGAGAAATGGCTGTTCATGTCTTCTGCCCATTTTTTGACATGCTTATCTGTTTTTTGGTTGTTGAGTTTGAGGAGTTCCTTATATATTTCTTGGATATCAGCCCTTTGTCTGTAGTGTCATTTGTGAATATCTTCTCCCATTATGTGGGTTGCCTCTTTGTTTTGTTGACTGTTTCCTTTGCTGTGCAGAAGCTTTTTATCTTGATGAAGCCCAACACAAAAATTTCTATCTCAATGCCTGACACTCAGTAAATGTTTATTTATCCATTCATTCAGTAACAATTTGTTGAGTCAGCCAATGTATCAAGGCTGTTGATAAATTTATTTATACAGGAAACAAATATTTATTAAATGGTAATTATATTTAAGAATGAGACTACAGCAAGGCAAGTGAGGGATTTACCTTGGATGCAAAATTTAAATGTAGCAGTAAACATGTGCTAGTTAAGAGTAGTCTATCACTTGAATATCTTACTTATTATTAATGGCTAATAATAAGTCAGTTACATCAACCTTGGTAAAGTTGACATTTGTCAGAACTTTGTCACTTAGAATCTGTATGACTTTGGGCTAGTTATTTAACTAAATCTCAGTTTCCACAAACTTATAATGGGAACAATGATAGTACCTACCTTATGAGGTTTCTGTAAAGATCAAACAAGATTTTATACAAAAATATATAATATATTGGGGGCAGACAAGATGGCGGGGAAGTAGGAGGAGGCTCCTTTTCAATGTGTCCCCTAAAGTGAGCTGATTACCTACCAAAGAACTCCGACCACCCATGAAATCAGCCTGAGATCAGAATTATATACATCTGGATCTATATGGGGGCAGAAGACACCAGTGGGCAGGTAAAGCAGAGTGGGAACATCAGACTAATACCAGAAGATAAACAAAATGGTGAGGGAGTCACCAGAGGTGACCCATTGGAAAGTAATACCCCAATATGAGAGTGCCCTGCATCTGGGGACTAGCATTAACTTGGAGTCTGGTTGAAAGCACTCAAAAAGAGCAAAGGATTGCTGGGGGAAATTGAGGGAATCGGGGCTGTTAGGGACAGGGGCTAAGTCCCCGCACTTGGGACAGCTAACCTGGCACTGAGCCAGAGAGAGTGTGGCAGAGAAACCAGGTCTTGGTCCTGGAGCCACCAGCACGTCTAAAAATGCCTGGGGTCCTGTGAGGGGCTGAGAGCAATGCCAGCCAGCAGAAACACAGCCTTTTTGCACTCTTCCACGCGAGTGCCACACCGCGCTATCAGAGCCTGAGACGCGCGCGCCCCACACCCTCCCCTGAGAGAGGTGCGTGCAGGCACCAGCCCTGTGCTGTCCTTGCTCTCAGACCCAGAAAGACAAGGCACTCCCAGCTCGGGCCAGCAGGAAAATCTCAGGGTGCAATTGCTGCTTGGAACCTCTCTGGCGGTCCAGAGCTGCCCAGACAGCCATTGTGGTTTTGGGTACAAAGCAGGAGTTCCTGTGTCCCAAGGGACTGCGACTCAGAACTTGCTCTGCCAGCAGCCAAGGGGGAACTTATGTGCTCTGCAGCACCCTGAGGGGAGCAGACTGAGGCTTCTCTCTGAGAGGGAGGTCTGGGTGCAGTTTGCTTTCCTCTAAACCTCCAAAAACCATCAAGAGCTGCCAAGGGGAGAGAAAACAAACAAACAGACATAAAAACCTCCAGAGAACAAAAGCCCGAAAAACCGGTTTCCTCAGAGCCCACCCCCTTGAGGGGAGCGGTAGGACTTAACATGGAACACTGCCTGAAAACCCAGGTGGCAGGCCCCTCCCCCAGAAAACCAACCAGGGGGAAAAAAAAAGAAAAAAGAAAAAAATACAACAAAAGAACAATGACTACTACTTCATATACAACTTTTATTTTTAATTCATTCCCACTATACTGGTTCATTCTTTTATAAAATATAGACAATTTTTTTAACCTATTTACCATCACAGTAAGATGTCTAGTATATCAAATTTCATAATAACCTTTTAACCTGAAATTTTTGTTAGATATACCCGTGTTGTTCTTTTACTTTTCTATTTTGTAATTTCTTTTAAATTTTAGCTTAGTTTAGTTTAGTTTATTCCTTTTTTGTATTTTTATTTTTTAATATTCATATAGAGTTAAACTTCAAGGTAATCCCCTTTCCCCAATCAATGCTACTCCTATAGGTAAACCAATTTTTAATCCCCTTTCATCTTAGGAAAGTTGAGTCCTTTAACAAAGATATCAAGATACATCCAGAAAGAATCAAAATAACCTTCCTCGCCCACACTGAGAATTTATAACCACTCTTTCATCTTTTTCTCCTGCCAATGTTTCTGTGAATTTGTGTTTGTCCTGATAGTATATAAATCTTATACTTGGGGTACTTCTTGAAAAGAAAAGGTTCTTTTCTTTTTTTTAAATTTTATATATATATATTTTTTTCTTTCTCTTGTCATATACATTTATCAGTCTTTTTGTTTGTCTGTTTTTCTTTGTATACTTCATAAATCTTACCTTGGGGCCCATTTGGGCCAAGCCTTCTCTTTTATCTTCCCTTTTTTTCCCTGTCTCTCTTTCTCTCTCTCTCTCTCTCTCTCTCTTTTTCTTTTTTCTTTCATTTGGGTGGGGATTCCTGATTACTCAGAAGCGTTCCAGGGTGCACCTTGACTGCACCACGGTCGATACATCCAGCTATATCCGTTCAGCCATCTTTCACCAAAATGACTGGGAGGAGGAATGCCAACAGAAGAAAAATTCAGAGGATGGGCCTTCTGCAACAGAGCTAATGGCTACTGACATAGACAATATGTTGGAAAGGGAATTCAGGCTAACAATTATCCAGGCAATAGCTAGGTTGGAAAAAGCCATGGATGACCAAATGGAATTGATTAGGGCAGAACTGAAAGTCACCAGGGTTGATGTTCATAATGTTAGGGCAGAACTGAAAGCCACCAGGGATGATGTTCACAAGGCTCTCAATGAGTTCCAATCTAATCTAAATTCTCTAAAAGCTGAGGTAACTGAGACAGAAGTTAGAATTAGTGATCTGGAAGACAAACAGATAGAGAGAAAGGATCAGGAGGAAGCCTGGAACAAACAGCTTAGAAGCCACGAAAACAGAATCAGGGAAATAAATGATGCCATGAAACACTCCAATGTCAGAATTATTGGAATTCCTGAAGGGGAGGAGAAAGAAAGAAGTCTAGAATATATAGTGGAACACGTTATCCAAGAAAATTTTCCCAATATCTTGAATGGAACCAGCATTCATGTACTAGAGGCAGAACGGTTTCCCCTCAAGATTATAGATTCTTGAAAGACTTCGAGCCACCTAATAGCAAGAATGAAGAATTATAATTCTAGGCAAGCCCTCTTGAAGGCAGCTAGGACAAAGAAGCTCCTTGCATACAGAGGAAAGCCAATCAGAATAACTTCAGACCTGCCCACAGAAACCTGGCAAGCCAGAAAGGGCTGGCAAGATATATTCAGGGCACTAAATGAGAAGAACATGCAGCCAAGAATACTTTATCCAGCAAGAATGATATTCAAAATGGATGGAGAGATAAAGAGTTTCCAAGACCAGCAAGGCTCAAAAGGGTATGCAACCACCAAGCTGACACTACAGGAAATATTAAGGGGGGTTCTATAAAAGAGGAAAAATCCTAAGAATATCATTGAACAGAAATTTAGAGACAATCTACAGAAAGAAAGACCTCAAAGGTAATATGATGTAAATAAAAACGTATTTATCAATAATCACTCTCAATGTGAATGGCCTAAATGTGCCCATAAAATGACACAGGG